>APFE031089445.1:8177-25472 GCA_000404065.3 Pinus taeda | reverse complement strand
ATTGCCTTTCCCCAATTTTCCACCAAAACCCTAAAAATCCCAAATCAAACCTTTTTATCAGTTTACTAGCCTAAATCAGTGTTCTTTATTGGTTATCTCTGCCCGTTGAAGATCTTTGCCGAGATAGACCGGAGAGAGCCCTCTCCTGCCCCGTAAGGCTAGCTACGAGGCTAAGTGGTTTGATGTTGCCTTGGAGTTTACCTTTTTCAGCCTGAGGTGAAATTTCAAGCGCTAACAAGGATCACATGCATTTGGAGACTCAAGGAGTCATTTTGTTCTTTTTATGTCACATGTCGAATAAAGATGCTTTCAGTTGCTAGTATCTATTGAGCTAGACACCCAAGGGTATTGCGGTTTGGGTTTGAAATGTGTTCACCTTATGTTTAACTCAAATGTTGCAATTCGCCAAGTGTTACAACATGATACTTGGAACATTGTTAGTTCCTTTGCTTATACTCAATGATGGAGGGCGGATTTTAACCAAGAAGCTGGTGGACAAGCTAATTATCCTCTTTGGTTAGAATTTGATATTCTTCCAACAGACATGCAACTATTTGTTGATTTGTTTTCCCTCTATTTTGGTAAGTTATCGTCCATGACGACCAACATAATTCATTCAGAACTAACGCATGAGTGTGTGTGGAGGTGGAATTGAAGTGGATGCTTCCCCCTTTCATTTCAATCTACACTATTCATGGAATCAAATAACAAAAAGCTTGATATCTCAACCTACTAAATGTCTACTTTGCTTACCAGGATCAAGAAGCACTAACCTCTTCATAGGCCCAAGACCAAGGAGTATAGGAGTATCGATGCAGGTGCAATAGCGACTTACCAATGCATAGGGGCAAGGGCTTCGTCTATGACCTCGAGGCAAAGTGGTAGTCCCAACGGTGGCCTCGGTAGTTAGGCTTTTGGTGGATCAAGTTCAAGTGCAAGTGGTTTTTCTTTGATGGAGCTAGTGTTTCCTAGCCTTCTAGTGGTTAGGGAGTTCAATCATTGTTTTCTAATGCATCCTTAGTGGTGGGGAAACCACACTTGCCTTGGGCTTTAGTTCCTAAAAGAAACGGAACTAGAGTGCATGATGGGTCTACTAGTATGGAGATCAAACATCGTTAGCAAGTCAAATCTTAGAAGTGAAAGAGGATTTCCTCCTCCACTCACATGGACAAGCCAACTAGTGATCTAAGTCCTTGGTAGCAAATGGAATGCTATAAGGGATGAATCACTCCCAAAATCATCGAACGCTTAAGGGTTTTGAGATGGCCAACCAATATAGTAGTTTAGGATTTCATCACCTATTGGAAAGAATCTATCCTTATTGTCATGGAATATGTGACAAATGACAATTCCCAACTACAAGCAATTTGTTAAAGGTGTACTGCAATGATTCCAATTGGATGTGGTCTTCTTACAAGAGGTCAAGTCAACCAGAGTTGAGCTTAAGAGCTAGATGAATTAATGTTGGAATAGGCCTTTTGGGGCTTCAGATAGGGTGGTGGTCAGTCTTGCTTCATCTCTACAAAATTTCATGATTGCTTCTGGATTGGACCTTAAGGATAGGTGTGTTTGGGTCACTCTTATGATTCAAGATCAAGTTCTTAGTTTTTATGTAGTGTACACCATTAAGATCGATTTTGAGCGAGGTCACCTTTGGGATTGGACGGCCTCCTCTCTTTTGAGTGTAGAGTGTATTGTGGAAGGGGATTTTAATATGGTCGAGTAGGATGGGAACCATAGTGGGGCCAAGGGTCCAATGATTAGTGGTTTAAAGAAACAAGCTTGGAGTCTATACAAGGAAGTGCTTGAGAATTTTTACCTTAACTAAAGGAATTGGACTAAACTATGGAGGTCAGTTCCCTTGGGCAAATTACAAGCAAGGAAAGGAAAAAGTTCAATCTTGATTGGATCATTTTTACAGCCTTTGAGAGGAGATAGCTTTTTCCAGCAAACTTCACCTAATGGATGTCATAATGGACATAACTAGGTCAAATCATCTTATGATTCAAACATTGATTTCTCCACTCAACTTATACATTGTCGTCTTCGATTTTTAACTAAAAATGTCACATCTAGAGTTAGAGGACCTCTGTGCCCTTGTTCATCAAGTTTGGAACCTCTCTCCATGGTCACTAAGCACTCAAGAGTGGAACCTTTGGTGGAAGGCTACCATATGTTGTACTATTAAGTTCATGAGAGGATAGGGCACAACAATGGCTCACAAGAGGAAGGAATTGCAGATGGCTCAATAAAGTTTGGAGGAGGTTCACATTTTTCTCTAAAAAGGCATTAACAATGTTGCTCTTCAAGGGGAAGCTACAAAATTGGAGATGCAACTAAGGCAAGGTGAGGATTATAAAGCTAGAGGTGCCAAAATTTGCTCTCATCTCAAATGGATCCAAGAGGGGGATGAGGGGTCCAAGTTTTCTTTTGACTTCCTTAAGCAAAACGTGGTGACAAACAAGGTGCCTGGTCTTCACCAATCAAATGATTCTGTAGCTAAGGATCCTTCTGAGGTTCGAGGTATGTTTAGCTCTCATCTTCAATCTACTTTTACTCCTCATGATTTGATAGGTAGTGTGCTTGCTACTCAAGAAGCTTGTTGTAGAGTCATCCTTCAGATGGTCTCATGTGGTGAATGTGACAAATTAGATCCAAACTTTTAGAGGGATGAGTTTTTCACTGCATTAACCTTCATGCAGAATGCCAAGTCCTCTAGGCTTGATCGTTTACATTGTGAGTTTTACAAGGCCATGTGAAACTCCATTAGTGATGATGTTATGTTGTCTGGCCTCAAAGTTCTTTGCCTCTAGTCACCATTTTGAGTTACTTAATTAGGGATTGATCAAACTCATCCCCAAGAATGCAGCGAGGTATAAAATTGAGGTTTGGTGGTTGCTCGTGTTGCTTATTGTTGTTTATAAAATAATGGCTATGGCCTTGGCAATGAGGATTCGGCCGATTGCTAGATATGTGGTTCAACTAAAGCAAACAAGCTATGTTTAGGGGACGCTCATTCTTGATACCATGGTTCAACTTAGGAAGCCATGGAGTGGACCCAAGAGACTAGCCTACAATACCTTATGCTGAAGATTGACTTCAACAAGGCATATGACTGAGTACACTGGTCCCTATCTCTAAGATGTCTTACTTGAGTTTCGGTTCCCAATGTGTGGCCATGGTGAACACTCTCTTCATTAATGCATCAGCCTTTGATTTAGTTAACAACTACAGGCCCCTGTAGATCGCTCTTCAATGAGCATTCATCAAAAATTCCCTCCAGCTCCTTATTTATATGTTTTGACTACAAATGCTTTGGGTTATTTGTTGGAAGCAACTCTTATTGCAGGGCAACTTAGAAGTATTTTGCTCCTAGATGTCTTAGAGATGGTGAATAACCATTTTGCAAACGATTCCCTTCTCTTTGTCAATGTTGATCAGCAGTCTACTGATGAGGCTCTCTCTTGCTTAGACACATTTTGTGTGCTTCAAGGGCCATGATCAACGCATATAAAACTAATTATTGAATTATTGGATTGAATTCCCCTACTAAGTGGGTTCCTACAACCTAGTCAAATATTCTTCCAGGAGTTATAATCAAGTATGTCCATATCCATTTTGGGTTTGGGTTGTCACTAATTACTATGTGGGATTGATGTTTTTAGAGATTGGAGAGTAAGTTATATATTCGGTACGATAAGGAACTCCCCTTTGTAGGGAAGCCAAAGGTTGGATGCATCCTCCAAACATCACATGTGCATTATGTCCCTTGTTGGTACCTTAGCAAGACTCAATTTCGGTGGCTTTAGCAACTCTTGAGGGCATACTTGTGGTCGAAGTATGGTGGTGAGCAAGGTCTGCCTCTAATTCCCTAAGATGTCTACATTATGCCTAAAGACAAGGGGTGCCTTGGTTTGATTAATGTCACTTCACAAGGCAACATTTTGGTTGTTAAGTGGATAGTGGGGTTTCTGGAGGGTTCAACACCTTTGTAGGTTCTATTTTGGCACTAAGTGATGTCAATACATAATCTTGGAAAAGTTCAAGGGACTTTTGATTTGTGTGATGTTATTTCCACTCCCAAGGAGATTATAGCATTCTGTAAGGATTTTGGGATTATGAGGGAGTTGATAGTCCCATATAATCCTGAACAAAATGGAGTTGCAGAACGAAAGAATTGATCCATTGAAGAAAGTGTAAAGGCGATGTCACATTATCAAGATCTACCAAAACTTATGTGGGGAGAAGCCACGAAGGCAATATATATTCAAAATTGAAGTCCCCACATGTCGTTGGACAACGGGACTCCTGAAGAAGTATTCACTGGGGAGAAACCTACTATAGATCATCTTTGAATCTTTGGGTGTCCCGAATATATCCATATACCAAAGGACAAAAGGAAGAAGTTGGATCCATCAGGCATGAGAGGAATATTTGTTGGCTATAGCAACTCCTCTAAGGCTTATAGAATCTACATAAAGGAAGGACACCAGATAGAAGTAAGTTGAGATGTCATATTTGACGAGAGTATTGCATTCAAGAAATCCAAGGAACTTCCCATGGACTCTGATGACGAAGAACTTCCAGTATTTGAAGAAGAAGTTAACAGGGAAGAAGAAGAATTGCATCATGAAGATGAGGGTCCCAGTGAACCCATTCAACCTGTGGTCCTCCCCGAATCAAGAAAGAGACCAAATTGATTGAAATCTACACTACTTGATGCAGAGGGTCATGGGGCAGCAAAAGGCTCATTTAGAGAAAGCAAGAAACTGAAGAGATATTCTGGGTATGCTGCAAGAAGAATCGCATCATGAAGATGAGGGTCCCAGTGAACCCATTCAACATATGGTCCTCCCCAAATCAAGAAAGAGACCAAATTGATTGAAATTTACACTACTTGATGCAAAGGGTCATGGGGCAGCAAAAGGCTCATTTAGAGAAAGCAAGAAACCCAAGAGATATTCTGGGTATGCTGCATACATGAAAAAGTTAATAGAAGTAGAACCATCCACTTTTGAAGAGGTTGTCAATCATCAGGAATGGAAGGACGCCATGAATGAAGTGTATCATTCTATAGTGAAGAATGGAGTTTGGGAGATTGTACCTAGGTCCAAAGACAAATCTATGGTGACTTCCAAGTGGATCTATAAGATCAAACATGCGACAGATAGAAGTATAGATAAGTATAAGGCAAGATTTGTGGCTAGGGGCTTCTCTCAACAAGAAGGCATCGACCATGAAGAGATATTTGCTCTGACAACAAGGTATACAACGATTCATTCATTGGTCTCTCTAGCAGCATCGTTTCTGAATGGCACAATTGATGAGGAAGTTTATATAAAGCAACCTTTGGGATTTGAATTTAAAGACAGGAAGGCATATTTTTGCATATTGAAGAAAGCATTATATGGCCTCAAGCAAGCTCCAAGGGCATGGTATGTTAGAATGGATGCATACCTACAAAGAATAGGCTTCACAGAAAGTTTTGTTGATCCAAACCTTTATATCAAGGTTATAGATGGAGAATCTGTAATCATTCTTATGTATGTAGATGAGCTTCTCTTAACAGGTGTAGAAGGTCGAATTGAAGAATGTAAGAAGCAACTAGCAGCAGAATTTGACATGAAGGATCTAGGGTTGATGCATTATTATTTGGGACTAGAAGTCTTGCAAGGACCTGATGAAATTTATCTAGGTCAAGGAAAGTACGTGATCAAGATGTTGAAGAGTTTTGACATGATGGATTGCAAACCTATGACCACTCTGATGATCACAAACTTAAAGAGACTAAGGAGTTCCAAATCAAGCCCTGTAGACCCTTCCAAATATAGACAATTGATTAGCTCACTAATGTACTTAGTGAATACTCGACCAGACATATGTTTTGCAGTAAACATTCTTAGTCAATCCCAAGTGGAGCCAAAGCATGATCATTCGATAGCAGCAAAACATATATTGAGATATCTGCAAGTGACTATCCGCTACTGCTTGAAATATGATAGGAGGAATGATGTCCACTTGATTCGCTATACAGATTCTAACTAAGGAGGCAGCGAGCAGGATGGAAGAAGCACTACAGGAGGATGTTTCAGTTTGGGGTCCTCCATGATCTCATGGATGAGCAGAAAGCAAGACACAGTTGCTTTGAGTATTGTTGAGGCTGAGTATGTTGCGGCTTATGAAGTAAGCAAAGAAGCGGTCTGGTTAAGAAAGTTGCTATCCGACTTATTTGAAGGACCAATGGACCCTACAGTGATACATTGTGACAACACCAGTTGTATACGATTGTTTGAAGACCCAATATTCCATGGAAAGACAAAGCATATAAACAACAAGTATCACTATATTCGGGAGCTAGTACAAAATGGTGTGTTACAACTACAGTATATCTCCACTGATGAGCAGGTGCCTAACATATTGACAAAATCTCTTCCTAACAAGAAGCTTGTATACTTGAGAGACAAGCTTGACTTGGTTGATATATCCTTCCTAGTTGAGAGGGAGAGATATGCACATCATTCTTGTCTTCAGTTGGGAAGACAGAATGGAGGATTGGGTAACCATCTAGCATCTGACACTCTTTAAGGATGTTATGCAACCAGCTCACAAAATAGAAGAAAAGATAGGTCAAAGACTTCAAAATCAGCCTCTTCGAGGGGGAAACCCCCTTTACATTACACAAATGAACAATGCTTCAACGATACAAATGATAAGACCTCCTTTCTATATATAGGAGTCTAAGGGGTCACAATATAATCAAAGTCGACATAACAATAATAATGTAAGGGCACAAAAATAACAATAGTGGACTTCTATGGGGCACAATAATAACAATATCGGACTACATGGGCACAAAAATATAATAAGGGGGTTGCACTAAGGGGCTACACTAGCAGTATAGGGACCTAACATGACCCTCCCCTTCAAAAAGTGTTGTCCTCAATGCTTGAGTAGTTCTAGATGCTTCTGTATAAAATTATCATCCTCCCATGTGGAGTATTCAACGGGTAAGTTCTTCCACATGATGAGATACTCTGAAATTGATCGAATTCATAACTGTCGGGTTCTTGATTCCGTGACTGCTTCAGGTTCCAATATGATTTTTCCTTCCTTGTCAAATTCCGATAATATTGTTTGAATTGGGAGCTTGTCATCTATAACCTTCTTTAAGCATGAAACATGGAGAACTGGGTGCACTCGGGAAAATGCAGGAAGCTCCAATTTGTATGCCATAGTATCAATCTTTTGCAACACCTTGTAAGGACCATAGTATTTTAGTGATAATTTATTATCCTTCTTAGCTTGCTTGAGGGACATTTGTTTGTATGGTTGTAGCCGTAAAAATACCCAGTCGCCTACATCAAAATTTATTTTGTTGCAATGTTGACTTGCCTGTTATTTCATTCGATTTTGCGCCAAAGTCAAGTTATCCTTTAAGAGTTGGAGAACTTGTTGTTGGTGCTCGATGTGATCTTCCACTACTTGAACCTTAGAATGATTGTCCAAGACTTTTTGGAGATCTAGAGAAATAGATGATTTCGTTGTTTGAACTATAGTGAACATATTATGCCCCATTGTTCTTTCTTTAGAAGCCTTGTCATGCCATTAGAGTTGATTATCTTTCTTGGTTTCCCTGCGATACCCCTTAATTCAACTTCCTTTTCTTCCCAAAAAAAATTCAAGAAAAGTTCTTGAAAATTGAAAGCTATCATCCCCAAAGATTGTAACCATTGGACTCCTAGTACAACATCAGCACCACCCATTGGAATGGAAAGCATTAGACTATTCAAGACATATTCTCCCATGGATAGCTTGATATTATGGCAATTTCCAAGATAAGAGTAGTCGTGGACCGATATTCTTTGAGAACTAGCTATCCAAGACAAGAATAGTCCAAAGAAGGTCATACTCGATGAACACTCAAGTGGAGTACCTTGAGAGACAATGATGATGGTGTCTATAAATCATTGGTCTCGCCAACATTGTGCTTGATCTTGTGGAGAGATAGAGTTGTTAGTCAAGGCCTTGCTATGTGACAACGTTGGTTGATATGATGCTAGACATATGGGTTATCAATCTGACTCTTCTTATAAGATATCTTCAAATTGATAATGTCCATGTACCTCTTATGAATAGCTCCCTGGCTAAGAGGGAGCGTTGAAAATGTGTAACTAGGTTCGGTCTTCATAAGTATGAAATGTATTTTTGATTCTTGTAAATTATGAAATGAAAAAAAATTATTATTATTATTATTGGAGCATGGGTTTCATGCTCAAGGTCTTTTATTTTATAGGTCAAGCACCCATTGAGTGCTTCTAGGGTTTGTCCTAGGTCAAGAAGCCAAAACAGTCATTTTCATAAGTTGAAGACCCCACTAGGCACATTGTAACTTGTAAAGAAAAAAAAAAATGTCTTTAAAAGCGTCGGAATACCCTCCAAGACCAAGTCGGCCTAGCAACTGGCAAGTCGGCCTTAAGGAGGAGCCATGTCCACCCTTGAAGAGCCTAAAAATAGAAGAGGACTCGTCCTCCCTGAAGCACACTCACTCATCACTCTTTCTAGGGAAGGAAGAGGAAGAAGGAGGCAGCGAAGGAGAAGGAAGACAAAGGAGACTTATGTTTGGACTATCTTTCTCTCACACATGCTAAAAAGGACTAGGGTTTCTGGAGCAGACCTAGGGCATCCATCTACAAGTTCGAACTTGGAGAAAAGGAGGCAAAGAGATCAAGCGAAGATCACCAAGGGTCATTCTCAAGCTCCAAAATTCAGGGAAATGCAAGCGAAGGTCAGAGGAGGGCTCTAGAAGAAGATCGAAGTTCCCACGTGTGGCAGCAGCAGTTGTTGGGAGGCCGAAATTTTAGATCTGCAGTAGGAGGCCGAAAATCTTGCAGCAGGAGGTCAAAAAGGTGCTACTGGAAGAGATTTGACTATGTTTGGCTAGATCGAAGTTGGCACATCATCTAAAGAGGTTGGTCTTGGTCTTGGAGGGTATTGGTCTCAGTCTTGAGGTCATGGAATTCATCAATTGAAGAATCTATAAGGAAGAGAAGAGATTTAAGGGTTTTCCTCTCAAGAGGAGAGGTTTTGGCCCTGGCTTGCAGCCTATATACTGTGTCATTGTTCTTCTTGTTTTTGGTAGTTGTTTGATGCTTCACACATATAATAATAAGGAACAAAGCTAATAAGTAAAAAGGAATCACAAGCAGTTATCAAGTAAAGAGAAATTAATCATAATCATTGCCCTATTGAATTCTCAACAAAAATGGTGATGTTTACTATTACAAGATTGAAAGGGCGTGTCTCGTTATAGTGGGATAGCATTCACAATGAAAGAAGAAAGAACAGAAAGCAACTAACTATATCATGGACAAAATGGTAGCTTAGTTGAAATCTAAATTCATGCCATGAGATTACAACACACAAATGTTCAAGAGACTTCAAAATTTGTGACATAAGGAAATGAACGTGAAATATTATACAAAAGAACTCTACAAGTGAACTATAAGGGCAGGACACATAGAAGAAGATGTGGAAAAGGTATCAAGGTATATAAATGGTCTAATATTCAACATTCAAGATGAGATTTATTTTTTATCTCCAAGAACTGTGCAGGAAGCATACCAACTTGCACTTAAAGCAGAGGAAGAGTTGTCGAGGAAACAAATTCAGCATCCAAGAGATAGGTGCAGCTATTTCAGAGGTAAAAGCCATCATGATGACAACAATTCAATTTATCTTTATGAGGGAAGAGAAGGAAGTCCTCAAAGTCAAAATAAATGTCCAAGGGAAGGTCATCCATACAAAAGAACATCACATTCAGAAGGTAAACATTTTTGCGGTAAGTGTTTTACATGCAATGAATATGGTCATAGATCTTATGAATGTCCAAATTTTCTATATGAACATCATGCTAATCAAATTGTCCTAGCTAAAGATGGAGAAAGTGTAGGATCTTCATTGTTGATTAAAAAGAAACTTCTAAATCCAAATAAAGATATCAAAGAGCAATTATAGAGAAAGGCTTTGTTTAAAAGTTAGAACTACCTGGAAGTCAAAAGGTAAATGTTGCAGAATTATTTTGAAGGTGGTAGTACAGATAATTTAGTATCTCTTGAAATGGTTGAAAATTTGGGCTTGGAACAGTTTGTTCATCCTACACCTTATAAAGTGTCATGGTTACATAAAAAACATCGGATTTTGGTGAATGAACAATGTACAATAGAGTTAAGATAGGCAGTTATCAAGATGAAGTACTTTGTGATGCAATATCTATGGATGTTTATCATGTTTTATTAGGTAGACCATGGCTATTTGATAAGAAAGCAATTCATGATGGGAAGAAAAATACATACACCTTTGAAAAGGATGGTGAGAAACATTCATTGCTACAATTGAAGGATGAAAGTGCAGCAGTAATTAAGTTCTGACGATGAGTGATAAGGAGTTTTTGAAGCAGAGAAAAGAAGATGAGGTGTGATATACATTTCTTGGAAAGCCAAAGACAATTCTTGCAGACATTGAGGTAACTAATTTGCCTTTTGAAAATCAGATTTTGTTAAATGAACATGAGAATATGATGACCAATGAATTGTCCAGTAAAGTGTTGATGAGAACAGATATAGATCATCCAGTAATATCTACTGCAAAAGAGAATTTTCAAAAAGAGGTTGTGATGAAAGGCAATAGTGAAGAAATTGTAACAAGTGAACAACAAGAGAATGAAAAGCAAGAGGTTATCTTGAGAGACAACAAGGGGTTTTGTGTGAAAAAACTCTAACTGATGTTGAAAACAGTATGAGTAGAGACTGTTATAAGCAGGTTCTGGAAGAGAGAGTAATTGGGGATCTGAGAAAGGAAAGCAAAAAAAGCAATACAGGTACAATTTCATGCATATGAGACACAAAATGAGGTAGTGGACCGTACATATCTGAAAGAAAGACAAAAAAATAAGGAGACAACTTTCTTTCAAGTTGTCCTGGCAGTTATCTACATGGCAATCATTGTGATGGCTTAGGGTGGACTTCAAAAACCTAATGAACAAATTGTTTTCTTTAATTTGTTTGCTTCATTTTCAGGTGTAAACAAAGAAAACAATAACACGTTGAAGATGAAAACTGAAAAAATAAATCATGAAAAGACTTTAGTTATACAGAAAATATTATCATGTTTTGATCAATTTCAAGAATAAATCAAGTTTGCAGATGAAAAAATTAAAGTACAAATGAGAAGTAAAGCAGGCCTACATCCAGCAAATAAACTTGGGATCCCAGAGAAAAATATTTGAAGAAAACATTCTATTTGGTAGATGCACCTGAATTTATTTTGGACTTTCGAGTGAAGGCGGCAGTAATGAAGACTTTATGAACAGAAGCCCATGAAAAGTTTTTGTTCCTGGGAGTTTGATGCAGGAGCATCATTTAAACTCTTATTTTCCTAGGTTGTAATAGAATCTAGAGCTTTCTAGATTGATCTACAAAGGGATGAGATTGTTTCTTCTTATATCATGTAATGTAACCAATGTACTAAGTAAGCATATAGTAGAAGGAGTTGAGTAGTTTTAGGGATATTTATAAATATTTAAGGGATTGGATTCATATATTTGGAGGAGTTGAGTTGTTTTCAGGATAGTTATAAATATTTAAGGGATTGGATTTGATATTTTCTAGGAATGGAGAATACGAACCAAACTTTCATGATTCAAGCAATTCCTTATAATTTGTATAAATTCATTTGTTGTGAAATGAATGGGTACCCAAAAATGATTAATCAAAATTTATAATATTTCTGAGTGTATGGTATGCATCATAGTGCAGGACACGAAATGTTTCAGATAAACACATATTCTGTATTTTTGCTCTCGACAACATGACAGCTCTCAACGCCCGTGACCACTTCAAATGGGTTGGACACAGACCTTAAAATACGCATCAAATAAGCTCAAATGGGTCCGAGAACTCCATTCCTATAAGGATGATCATGTGGGAACTAATCAAAATGAAACAAACAAAGCCTTCGAATGGAAAAACAAAATGCTGTTATTACCAACAATAAACACGAATGCTGTTATTACCAGCCATAACTGCGTTGGTATAGAAGTTTTCTTGCTGTAGATGGGAAAGAACTTTGGGGTTCGATCTGGAGTCGTCTCTGAGCCAGTAATATTGATCATTTCGAACATCTCCAAACATCTCCATGATATGATCCACTTTCTCCGCAATGGGAGGGGTCGGGATCGTCATATTTGACCTCTGGGAAACACTTGACTTTGACAGTGCTAGTGTTTTGCGCAGAATACTGGGCTGACTCCTGCGCAGAAATCGGGAATCCGAAGCCCAATATGCAGCTCTTCCAATTTGCAGCATGAGATTGTTTCAATTTACTTAAATAGCAAGTAGCAAGTGACTTCCTAGGGTTGGATGCTTAAAATAGCAGGTTACTTAAGTTTTAAAATAAAAATAGCAAGTCACTTCTTCGTAGAGTAGGATGATTTTGACGGAAATGCGGGAATTTAAGACGGATTACATTTCGGACAGACCTACCAAAATAGACGTGAGAGTTTGCTGGCCACTGGCATGTAGTCTATAGTGTTGTAAGTTGCATGAACTGACATTTTGGTTTGTCATGGTAGTGAATTTGCATGCGTTTCGACTTATCAAATTATTAGTTTAGTCGTGAATTTGGATACATTGAATGATGGGTTTATAATTGTATTTTTAATATAAAATATGTTATAATAATGCGGTGAAAATAAATTTAAATATTTTATTTTTAAAAAGGTGCGACTTTTAAAAAGGTGAGACTTTAAACAATGTTCACAACTTTTTTAAAATAAAATACAATATGGAGATTTAAAATCTTTTCACCATATTTTAGGTTAGAAAAAATATAATTTTAAATTAATTATTCAACATAGTTAAGTTTATGATTGAAACAATAATTATATATATTAGATGGGTTTAACTAATAAATTAAAAGTTTTTTTTTTTTTAATTAAAGTTGATAGAGATTTTTTCAAATTTGAGTTTAAGTAGTTTAATTTGTAGAAAAGGTTTCTTAAGGTCATTTTTTTGGTTAATTTTAATTAAAGTTGATAGAGATTTTTTCAAATTTGAATTTAAGTAGTTTAATCTGTAGAATTCAGGTGCCTTAGCTATTTTATTGATTATGCATTCAAAAATATATTTTAAACAACATCACAATCTTGCTTGAAATTGTATCGTCTAGTGAAAAAGGTCATTTTGTTTATAAATTAATTATGCTTTAATATATATATATATATATATTATTTATTATTGACAACTTATTAGTGAATAATAACATCAGTCCATCACTAAATATGAATGAAAATGTATAAGAAGATTATCTAAGACTTTGTGATTATTTAGGCACTTGTTGTTTAACATTCCTTTCTTTAATCACAAGTCTAAATAATTATACCAGCAAGGCAACAATAACTATCGTGTAAATGAGTATTAGCATCAATCTTCAACTAGAAACTTTTATAGAAAATCCTTAAAACCTTGCAACTGCTAATGAGAGAAAACTGATGTGCAAAAGCCACAAGATTTATCTACCAAAATTCTACAAAAAGAAAACAATGAATACAAATGCAATCACACATAGATCAATCACTCATAAATTTATCTCATGAACCCAACTGGGAAAAACCCCTCTTACTTGTATATTAAATCAACTAAGCAATCTGATCTATTACATAGAATCTGCTTCAACCCTGAAGCTCCATGCAATATTGATCAACTCTACACAAGACTTGCCCAACACTTAAGCAAATAAGGCCTGCTAGGAAGCTCTTATTTCCTAGCGCAAATCTGCCCCTAAAATATGGAATTTCTCCTATTTCCTTGTACAATTCTCAAGACAAATTGCTCTGCTTGCTTCTTAAGACTCTACACAAAAACATGTTGTACAATAATGAATTACAATTGTGCCTTCATCCAATCTCAATAGGAAATTCGAATTTCATGACCTACTAGAGCTCATTTTAGTAGTTGCAACTTGTTAACTAAGAGTAAGTTGAGTTAACTAAAAGTCAACTACTCAACTAAACTCAAATATGTCTATATTCTAGAACTAGAGATCAATTAACAGACTGACAATAGAGATAACTCCACTAATTAGCTAATTTTAGCCATCAACTAGTCCACAACTCACTGAAAGCCATCTAACTCGAAGCAACTGACAATAAATGATAGGCCACATCACACATGTTAACTTATATTTAACTCGAATTTCTATGAGATTGAATTTGAATTTGCTTCTTTAGCTAAGGCAAAAGTCAAAAGAAGCCCTTGTTACAATTTTAACACTCCCTCTTAGTGAGGAAGGGATTCTTTGAAGAACCTTGTCCACCTGGATCAGTCTTTGACTCTACCAAGTTCTTTGTTGTTGCTAATGCTCCCTATGAACTAGAATATTTTTCTTCTTTCTTTTGCGAAACCTGTTTTGAAGACCCATTCTTTCCCATCATGCTCTAATTCAATTCTCTTCTGATATCCCTTGACCAAATCCTCTGCCAACTTGGCTCGAACTTTTCCTATACTGGAAGTCTCTGACAGAGTGGTTGCCTCCACTCACCTTTGGCCATGATCCTCATCATCATCCTGCTGGTCAGTCCAATTGCCAACTAGCTTAGATTGAAACTGAGATATCGGTTGAGGATCCATCTTGAGAGCTCTATCCTACTCTCGCTCAACCACCACATATCTACTCTGAGAACTCCCTCCCTTGTTGCTCAAGGCTACACATGCATCAACCTCAAATCTGTAAAGGTTCTCTATCCTAACACCAAACTGCTTGACTTGTCTTGAAGCAGGATGCTTGAGGTAGACCTTCCCTTTGTTGAATACTACATCATACCCTTTGTCTTCAAGGACTGCTATTGAGACAGTATTTTTCTTCAATCTAGGAACATACATCTCATTCTTGAGATGGAGAAGGGAACCGGGCTCCCTCTTAAAGTTTATTGTTCCAACTCCTTTAGTCATATATTTGCCATCATCTCCAAGCTCGATATGGAATTGCATGTCTTTTTCCTCCAAACTGTTGAAGAATTTTTTATTCCCTGACATGTGGAATGAAGCCCTTGAATAAATATACCACTCACTACCTCGAACTGAACTTGCCATGCAAGCTATCAAAGATAAATCTAATTCGAACTGAGAAGAGAGTGCTTATTTGTAACACCATCCTCCCCCATTTACCCAAGCTAACCGGCCAACCAGGGTAAACATGTGACGAAGATTTACTGTTAGATCCCTATAATACTAGTGATTCCCCCATTACTATTGTCATTGTATCCCTTATTGTTATTGTTGTGCCCCTATTGTCCCCATATTGTTATTTTGTGCCCCATAGAAGCCCACTATTGTTATTTTTATGTCCTTATATTATTATTGTTAGGTCGGCTTTGGTTATATTGTGACGCCTTAGACTCCTATATATAGAAAGGAAGTTTTTTCATTTGTATCATCCAAGATTTGTTCATTTGTGTAATGTAAATGAGGTTGTCCCCTCAAATAGGTTGATTTCTAAGTCGTTGATCTATCTTTTCTATCTTTTTGTGAGCTGGTTTCATAACATTTGGTATCAGAGCTTTGGATTCTATGATTACAAGTCATCGTGGTATTTTCGCTATAACTTTTTTTCTACGAAGTTTCATAAGCTGAAAAAAAAAAAAAAAAAAAAAAAAAAAAAAAAAAAAAAAAAATTTGAGAAGCAATCAGTCTGAACCTCGAGTCTGAATTACAGATCTTATCTCGCTATATTTTCAGAGATATGATCTGAGGAAGTTAGGGTTTTTGCAAGCTCCAAAATTTCATCTCAAACAGGTCATCATGGAAGTTTCGCAATAAAAAAATTTCTACGAAGGTTCAGACTCTAAAATTAAAACCCATTTGAGCCGAAATCTTGGTGAAGCTCGGGTCCAAATTTCATATCTTGTCTTGCTATATTTTCAGATATATAATCTAAGGAAGTTAGGGTTTTTGTAAACTCCCGAATTACATTCTAAACAAGTGACCTTGGCAAAATCATCATAACTTTCTCTCTAAGCATCAGATTGAAATTTCGTAAGAAGCTACAGAAAGAGGACAGAATGTACTTTTATGTGTATTTTTTTTAGGTCTGAAGGTCAAAAAATAACACGTGGTACTTCGTACAAGCTCGCTCTACTAAAAAAGGTATATAAGCAGGTCATCTTGGGAGGTGGGGCATAACTCTTTCTTGGAGAATTCAATTTCGATCAGACTGGTGGCATTGGAAAGAGGGCAGAGAGGGATACTGCAGGTCGCAACTTCAAACCTTGGAGATCTGAAATTACAAAGTTACAGTCAGTTCAATATCGAGCTCCTACAAAGTGAAAAAAGGTGTGTAGTTTTTTTAAAATTTTTGCATAAGTTTGGTTTGAAAAATTAGTTTGAAGGAATTCAAAGGGCATAATGAAGCATTATTATCAGTAATTGATGCCCCGAAGAAAGAAAATGGAAACACCTAGTAAGCAACTTGAAAGCTTTAGCATGACTCATGAAGAAGAGGAATAAATGCAACATGATATATCAAAATTACGAGACCAAGTGCAACAAATTTCACTCGCACAAAAAGTAACAAAAGCTAAGATGGATGGTTTAAAGAAAGATGTAGAAGCTAAGATGTATGGTGTGGAATCTAAGATGTATGGTTTAAAGAAATACGTAGAAGCTAAGATGTATGGCATGGAAGCTAAGATGGATGGTTTAAAGAAAGGCGTAGAAGCTAAGATGAATGACGTGGAAGCTAATATGGACGGTGTGGAAGCTAAGATGGATGATTTAAAGAAAGGCATGGAAGATTTGAAGACAGATTTGACAAATTTTCTACAAGAAATTCTTACTAATGGAGAAAGGGTAGTAAAGGAAACTCATGATGAGAACAAAATAAATTTTAACCATGATTTCATAGACTCTAACGTTGGATCGAAGAACCACCATGTTCCAAAGATCGATATGAGGAATTTTGATGGCAAGGATCCCAGAACATGGATACTACAGATGGAGCAATTTTTCGATCTCCATAATGTGCAAAACAAAGAAAAGGTACGCATTGCAACTTTATATTTGGAACCAAATCAGTTCGCATGGTATCGATGGCTTTTCTCTCATAAACAAATTGTCACTTTGTAGTATACCCAGGGGAGGTAATGTGGGATACAAAGGGAGTTACCCAAGGGAATAATGTAATAATGGGATGGGCCATAGTAATAAATAAGGTGGTTAACCCGTATCATGTAAGGGACCACAA
>APFE031089433.1:57340-69221 GCA_000404065.3 Pinus taeda | reverse complement strand
TATCATATGTTATTTAAGTGAAAAGTTAACCATATTTGGTTAACTTTTCACTTAAATAACATATGATATGTATTAAAATAATATTTGTTTTAGCATAATAATATTATATAATTAAATAACTTGAATAGCCAAATCTAGTCGTTCTTGGTCAATCTTAGCCATTTATCCTGTCTTACCTAATATAGTCGTTCTTTCAATATAGCCGTTTTTTAGTCAAACCTAGCTGTTGGATGATCTTCTCTCCCTATTTAACATGCAACCATGATCTGGTTCTTCAACTTCTCCTTACGATGAACCACACTAGTTGGTTCGAAACACGTCGACAAATGTACTATCATGTGATTTACGCCGAAAAATGTTTCTTATAATCTTGATATGGATCACAGAAACCTCATTTCAACAAGAGATTCCACAAAGCTGTAATCTAATAAAAAAAAGTAGAAACTGACCTAAAACAATTCCATCCACCAATAAACTTCAAAAAAAAATCAAAGTTTGATTAATCAAACAAAATTTAATAGTTTTTAGCTATAATATACCATGCATCATAAAAATTTGCAGGTTTAGTGTGCTTAAACAATCCTATGCATCAAGCTATGTATAAATGAGATTCTTGAGGGATTGTATGTGCCTTAGTGTCTTTGCATTTTTCTAATTCTTTTTTTAGTAGTTGTACATTTGAATGAAAACATTGTGTTTTCTTTCCTGCCTCATAATTCCATTGTTATTGCCTTTAAAAGCATAATTGTTGAGAAAACTGTATGAACTAGTTAGTGGGCCTTTTAAAAAGTAACAAAACTAAACCATAGAAGCATGTTTGTTCATTCATGAGAGTTGCATTACCTAAATTGAATTTGATGCCTGATTGATGCAATATCTATAAGAGTCAATAATCTTCTCATTTAAGAAATCGTTATAGGTAAGTTAAAAGTCAAGAATCAATGAACTCTTGGGACTTGGAGAATGGTTAAATGGTTTGTAGGTTCTTCAACTATGTAAAATTTGGAATATAGATGTGAATTGAAGTTGTGGTGTTTGTCATCATTTACTCAATGGTAGTCATTGATATGCAATATCATGACATTGAGATATGACTACTGAGTTCTATAGAATTCTTGGAAGCAATTTAGTTGTTTATCTTTTGATTGTTTATATTTGTTCCGTCATCCTTATCAAAATAAGAAAATATGGCAACACAAAGTGCAGTTTTCTGCATGGAACTATTTGGTCAACTTCTAATTGGATTAGGTTGAACCTCAATCAACACAGGAGATGGAAAAGAAAAAACCAAATTATTTAATATTCGCTTATATTCCATGTAGCTCTATAAGCTCTTCACTTGTAGCTATACTTCCCATGGGACCAACATTCCAAGGAGATATATGTGGCATTTGTTTCTTCATTTCAAGTAGCAGGAAGATTTGGTGAATTTTGTGTAAGCATTGATGGTGTATTTTATGTAAGGTTTGGTGTCCTACTATGTTACAATTAAAATTTCTTAACATTATGATTCTTAACATTTCTTGAATCACAGTTTTAACCGAAATGGCTAGTTTCACAACTTTTTTAATGACTTACAAATGAGTCGACATAGTTCAGTTTCCAACGGCAAAACCTTCTTCAAAATATAGAGTTCTCAAGAATCATTGTTATTCAATATTGATAGAGATCCAAAGATATCAAGGAAGTTGCATAATGAATACTTCCAACTACATAGGGAGATATATGGGGTTTTGACAATCAAAGTCGATATGATTTTCGTTGCCTTGAAAGTGGTATAAGTAGCAACTCTAACCATGGATATAGCATACTACTTCAGAATTTTATCAATGGTTTGATTGCGAGTTATGTTGGAACATGTATCTATAGAAATGGGTAGGAATTTAATCCAATTATCTGTTGGCTTTTATTGAACAACATTTTGTAGATGCTCCAATAATATGCTCAATAATTTCTTCTACCATTTCCTAAGGAATGAAATATGTAGCATAATTATTGAACACATGAAGACAAGACTTGATGTACAAATTTCATGTTTTAGAATCTCGACTCATATAAGATGCACAATGTATTCAGTTTTTTTCCCCATTTTTTAAATCTTACCTTGCAATTCAAAAAATATCACCACATTTCACAACATTCAACGTGAGGTTTGGAAAATTTTCATAGGAGATTTCTAAAATTGACCTTAAATACTTCTTGAATATGCATATATGTCAAAAATGTTTCACAAACTTCTTAGTTTTTCAACTTTTAAATTTATTTATGTATTTTTGTTAGTGGAAAGGGGCTAAAAGATAAGGAGAATGAGCCATTTTATCTTTTTTCTATATTTGTTGCTTGATGTAAAACACAACCAACTATTGGTTGTTGACATATATTATGGAAATTTAAAAGATTTGGAATATGATGTCTTTACTTCTGGACAATACTTAGAGTCCTAATAATGGATATAATATCAACTCCAAGGAGATTCTCCGTGATTTCCTAATCAACGTTAGGTTGATATTTTGTTTTGAAAAGCTATCATGAAGATCGGTGTATTGTAAATGGGCCCCTCCCTTAGAGGGAATTGATAGTAGACAAGATATCGATCTTCATCTAGGAAATAATGGAATTTTTCCATGATTTACAGTCAACCCTAAGTGCTTCAATCAGACCTCTTGTATAAGTCAAAAGGGCATGAGGGATAAAGTGTGCCTAGGATTTGAACCTTGTTAATGGAAATTCATCTCATTAATTAGCAAGTTGATTTACTAAACTAACTGCTAGATCTTTACCACAAACATAATATGATTATAAGATGAGGCTAATTCCATACTATATATTTTGTAGGGAAATGGGATTTTATCTTCAGTTTATTTAGTGCTTTTGTTCAATGTTTAGTAATCATACTCCTATACTAATAACCCTCTAAAATTGCAAAAGTCATTGTAGTCCAATCTATTAAAAGTTGGATACATATTCAACCAAATTCACCTAAGATTTGAACTTCACACAACTTTACTATAGATTCAATTCCTTGAAGTTAGTATTACTATGAGGAGTTGGGCAAGAACTAATGGAAACACTCAACTTCTAGAAGAGCTCTATTCAAATTGAGTTTTTGACTTTACTAGTATGGGCAAGAATAAGAGATTTATGGGTAACTCAACACCATTAACATAAATCTTAGCTAAAAAAACAAATCAATTGAACACTAAAGGTCAACTATGGCATAAATCATAGGAAAAATAACTTAAAATATACTTTTCATGTACTTGCTAGATCAAGGCATACATATAAAGATAAAATGGAAGTGGGGGAGGGAATGTGAAAAGATCTATTTTTAGTTAAAGGAACATATTTTGTGAATGAATAACCTTCCCTGTGGATTTATCATTACACCAAATGGTAACAACCCTCATGTCCTAATTTGACAAATAAATGGAGCAATTTTAGGAAACACAAACCTGAATTACGAAGTTTAACCTAAAAGAAAAATGTTAGAAATAATACAAGATATATAAATATGCTAAATTGTTAAGAGCATTCGGACTTTGGATCTATTAGAAAATTCAACTCATTTGTAAGCTTCGTTTTCCACCAAAGAAAATTAATATCAACGCCAAGCTTCATTTTCCACCAAAGAAAATTAATATCAAAGCCAACCAACGTCTTTATTTATTATTTTTCAATTAGGCATTTTAAAAGTTAATCCTTCAACAACGATTCCATGTAACTACATTATTATATTATTGAGCATTACTAAAATTGTGAGAGTTTTATCCCTTCTCCATTTGAAATGGTGAAAGTTCATAACGATGCAATGTTTTCCAAACTATATAATCAATGTGACTCATATTTCAAAATCGTGGAAAAGTATACGATGTCCTATTTTTCAACCCTTGCTGTGATTTTACGTAGAAAGTCAAAGACTACACTGCACAATATTTGGTAAAGTGACTCCTTTCCCTTAATTCATAGTAAATCACAATTTAACATAAATCTATGTTACTATATATTATTTTGTTTTTATTTCTGTGATTTAAAATTATTTTTATATAGCAATTCCATATTAAATAGATAAAAAGTTACAAAACTTAATATAATTTTTTTTAATGATAAAAAATTACACAATTTCATATAATTTTTAGTTTTTTAATATATGTATAATTACATCAATGGAAAGACCATACAAATTTGAATTAATGACCAATCACAATTAGTACTTTAATAATGTACTCAATTACCATTACATCTTCACATTGTTAATGACATGTTATTTTATATTTTTTAACCATAATAAATATTTTAATATATAAATAATTCATATTAAACTAGCAATTGCAACCAATGTTGCAAAGGAAAAGTCGTAAGGCACTATCATATGCCTCTATGGTGCCACCAAGCTTCTTGTGATACTTAAAGATAAAATAATTGGCATGTTGAATTGGGGATATATAGTCCAAGCTTGCAAAAATCCACTTGGGACCAACCAAACCGATATGACTAAAGCATGAAAACACACATGATCACTAGGACATGTCCATCGGATATTTGTAGCCAAAAGATATGTTTGGTATATATCTTTCACTGATCCTAACATGCACCGTGTAACTCCTAGGTTGACTGTTCAAGCCATTGTTGTGCCTATAAAATGCATTGGATTCATAGGAGGTCAGTCAGCACAGCTAATGTGTGCAACTATTGACATGATCGAAACAAAATTCAACAAATCTTAAGTAAATGTGAGATAAAAATTGTAGTTTTCTCAAAATCAAACTGGTGCTAATATCTGCAATGCAACTCCTAGGTTGATTGTTTCAGCCACTATTGTTCCTATAAACTGCATTGCATTCACAATAGGTCAGCCAACAAAACCAATGTGTCCAACTACAAACATGATACCAAAAACATTTAACAAATGTTAAGTAAATGTTAGATAGAAAATTGTAGTTTTCTCAAAATTGAATTCCCAGTTTTAACAAAGAGTTCTAGTTTGCATCGATAGTTTATATACAAATTTGAAACTAAGAAGAAGTCAAGTTCATATAAATTTAACAGAAATCTCAATAGTGTGTTTAAACATTTATAAATTGTATAGAGCTAAATCTTAAAACCAGTTCTTTGTGCAACAAGAAATAAACTTATAAAAATAAACCTTCCTTCAATTGATGAGTAATAAAAAATTATTTCTTTGGAGCGATTAGCTGCAAGAGGTGAAAGGAAAAATAAGATTCTATTTTATTGAACATTAACTATTTCTCATTTTCTAATTTACAGTTTTATCTTTTCCACATTACTTGACATTGATTTCTTTTTTGTTAAAGACAAAATGGTCATCCTATGACTACTGGAAAATGCAGCTCACACATCGGATATTTTACAGTTTCCTAAGGAAAGCTACAATAAGTTTGGACCACATCTTTGTTAGCGAAATTAGTGATGCGAGTTCTATCAGGCTTGTACCTACAAAGACCAAAATCATGGAAGCCCAATACAATAGCACAGTTCCTGCAGACACATTTTCTTACATTGATCCTCAGTACCAAAGGGCTGATAGCCTTGGCCCCAAGTCTATTTTGTATGCTATGGGAATAATCATTTTGCAGTTGCTCACCAAAAAAACACCCATGGTTGTAACAGCTGAAGTTAAAACATCCATTGAGAATGGTTCATTTCAACATATCCCAGACAAAAATTCTAGAGATTGGCCTCTTAATGAGGCCATGGAATTGGAAATATTACAATTGAGATGTGCATAGTTCTATGGCTAGGATATACCAGACTTGGAAAAGTATGTTTTGCCTGAGCTTGAGATATTCAAAGTCCTCAATGTTTCTCAAACCAGACATGTCAAAGAGGAAATTGAAGGTATGCCCCCAATTCACTTTCCATGTCCTATACTTCAAGTTAGATTTTATCAAACACACTTCATTTAAAAGAAAAGATCAATGACTATTATAATCGAAGTTGGTAGGACAATGATCTCCATTAGAGGATGTGTTCATTTAATTACATAACCTTAATGTCCTGGACTAGTGCTTGCATAACTAATTTAAGCAATACAATAATCGGCTTGAGCTCAAATTGAGATAGTCGAAAATAGACATTTTTACAATCTTAGGACTAGAATCTCTATAACTTATGAATGTGTATGTCATAACCCTAGAATCTGTTGCACTTATATGTGTGCATCTCCCTAAATCACTTATGTAATACTTGAATGTGTTTAATTGTCTTGTGAAAATCTTCTCATGTATTTCTAGTACCAGGTGTTTAAGACAAGTTTTGTAATGCTATCAGTCTAAGAGTCCCTATAGGTGCTCTCCCATATTCTATCAACTTTCCCTTGTAATCTCTCACAATTCATAAGCCTTTCTATACATCAAAAGTTCATTCATCACGTTTAATGGTTTATAAATAAGTAATTGACAAATAAACTCCAGAAGTAACAAAGATAGTGATTTATCATTTTGTATCGAGAGGAATACATTCCATACAAGTTACAATAGTAAAATGTTGCATCATAGTGGAACTGACTCATAGAAATTACAAGCATGACTGGACAAAATTATTTTCTCACTGCATTGGATTCATCTGGATTTGTTTTGAACACATAAAATAATGGTGCTAAAACTTCATTCATCCCTCGCACATAACCAATCCCTAGGTTCAACTTTGAGAAAATTAGTAAGATGTGTTTCAATGCTTCCTATTTAAATTCCCAAATAAATCTCTTAGGAGAATTATAATTTCCATGAAAATACAATATTGCTAGGACACAACCCATTTGTCATTTTCACATTAACAGTTCCCTAGGCTTTGTAAACTTCAAAAGGCCAATAATTGTTACAAATGTCTAACCAAATATAATTCAACCCAATAGTAACATGATCCTCATTTACAATTGCAAATGCAAAATCTCCAAAGAAAAAAAATGCATACCTAGATGTGTACGCTTTACATCACGTTCAATCTGTTCAATTGTCTTTGTATCCTAAGAAACATCCAAGCCAATTGAAATTAGACAATTGGAGACACCTTCTTAGAGGCCATCTTCAGTTCTAAAATGCTTACTAATGATAACTGACGTTAACGATGTGATTCCATTTTTCCTCCCAAGGCTCAGAGGATGTTCTCCATGGGTAATTTCAAATCTTCTGAGGAATCCAATTATAGCTAGATGTGCTAGATGCAAATAATTATAGAAGAATCACATCTCTTGAAAACATTCCAAAAATATTTCTAGTCAGAACAATGAAAATGATAAAATCATTCTTTATGGAAAATAAATAAATAACTAACTTTGAAGAAATAGTAATTTTTAGTAACTTATCATGGGACAAAATCTATTTGGAAAGGCTCCTGTATTATGGTTTTAAAATTTCCACATTTCAGGAGTACTGGCCTGGATCACTTCATCATTCTCAATCTGTATGACATTGAATAAAGAATTCAATGCAATACCCTTCATTCTGAGGATAGTTTTCTTCATTGATTGGGAACACCCATCATAGTGCAAGTGAACCATGAACACAATTATTACCACAACTAGCTGCAAAAACAGAGTGGTTTCTTTACAAAATTCCTTCCATTAGCATATCTTCAAAGATGAAAATCATGCAAACCAACAAATATTCAATGTGCAGATAATCCTAGCATGTCTTTAACACACTTCTTTCCCTTTCTAGCATAACCTTCACAATGCATGTCCACCTTTATCATAGCTATGAGAGGCCCATATTCATTCTTATGGACCCCACCCTTCGTTTCTTTTTCTTCTTTTCGTCCTTTCCTTACTACATAGACCACCATTTGCTGTTCAAAACATAATCAACATTTCTAAAACCATGGAGTTGACCAACACAGAATGCAAATCTCAATGCACAACAAGTTAAAATTGGCATTGATCTGGAGCACATAGACGAGGTAGTTATAAATGGTTTTTGCCAGCAGTTGGCTCTCATACATTCTTGTTAAACTTTAGAATGGAAGTATTTCCCCAATAGCCAGGCTCCTCCCGTTCTTTTTGTTTTCTTCACTAATTTGTCCCACCCGTCACACTGCAAATAAACCCTAAGCAGAGTTGTTTCCGTAGTTGGCTGTAAAAACATAGTGGTTGTTTTTATAATTGTGTACATTGGCGTAGCTTCAAGGACCGGAGCTAAACCAACAATAAATCACACCATAAATTCTAAATCACAACATCCTGCGATGCTGAACTTGAAAACCATGTCCTTATTCTAGGTCATGCCTTCAAGCTATGTGATGGGGTAGTTGCATGTATTTTCGTCTCCTCTCTGGTCTACTACCTGAGCTTATTAGTGGGATCCAACTATCTCATAAACCCTAGGAGAAGAGTTTTTCTCTGCAAAATGAAAAAGAAAATGGCAAGGTGAAGCTCACCATTATGGAGGAGAAGCGTTATATGACCTATCTTATAATTCAGTTGTTGAAATGGTATAACTATCAATCCGACGACACAATAAATGTCTATGACATTGAATAAGGAATGGAACACAATACCTTTCATTTCAAAGATATTTTTCTTCATTGATTGGGCACACCCATCACAGTGCAAATAAACCTTGAGCACATTTTTTACCACAGCTGGATGCAAAAATAGAGTGGGTTCTTTTCAAAATTCTATCCATTGGCGTAGCTTGAAGGGTGAAAATGATGCAAGCTAAAAAATATTCAATGTGCATATGATTCTGGCATGTCTTTAGCACACTTCTTGACCTTTGTAGCACAACCTTCATAAAGCATGTCCACCTTTATCACAACTGTGAGAGGCCCATCTTCCTTCTTATGTCCCCCACCCTTCTTTTCTTCCTTCTTCTCTTTGGCCTTTCCTTCCTGCATAGACCACAATTTGTTCAAAACATCCTCAACATTTCTAAAACCATTGAGCTGACCAACACACAATGCAGATCTCAATGCACAACAATCCAAAACTGGCGTTGATATTGAGCACTTAGACAAGGCAATTATAAATCATTTTTCTAGTAGTTGACTCTCATACATTCTTTTTCAATTTCAGATTGGAAGGATTTTCCCCAATAGTTAGGTTGCTCCCATTCTTTAACAGGCAACCTTGTTTTCTTCATTAAGATGGCACATCAATCACAGTGAAAATGAACCGTGGGCAGAGTTGTTACCTCACAGTGCAAATGAACCATGAGCAGAGTTGTTACCCTAGCTGGCTCAAAAACATAGTGGTTTTTTTTTATAATTTCGCACATTGGCAGAGCTTCAAGGACCAGATCTAAACCAACAATACATCACACCATAAATTCCATATTGAATGAAAATCTGGGAGTCTGACTTTCAAAGAGACGTGAAGTTAATTGATCAATAGTTCTAACACTCTCTTGTGACCTTCACATCTAAAATATTATAGGAAAACACAATGAATATAAAGATACCCATAACCTTACAAATCCTTAACAGACAAGAGACACCCATTGAAAGGTTCAAACATATCAGAAACTTTCCATCTCTAATTAGTGCACTCAAAGGAGCCTCATTATATACTACAAAAACCCTGTAATAGAATATCAAGCAATAATGAGATAACTCGAGGATCCTAGAACGTACAAAAACATAAGGGTGTTAATGAAAACATGTCTTATTAATTTATTAGAGAAAACCATGTGTTCTACACCAACATTATGATTGAGTCATTATAGTTTCTCTGAGCCGGGGAATCCTCCAGTCAAGCTAGAAACACTTGTACAATGTGTTTTCCCATATCCATAGTATCTGAAATACTTGAGGCATTATAGTTTCTGAAATACTTGCCCATATCCATAGTGTCTACCCATATCCATAGTTCTACACCAACATTATGATTGAGGCATTATAGTTTCTCTGAGCCGGGGAATCCTCCAGTCAAGCTAGAAACACTTGTACAATGTGTCTGCCCATATCCATAGTATCTGAAATACTTGCCAATGTTGTGTCTATATGTTCTTGAGGATTTGTGACTTTTGCTGTTGGTTCCTTGTTCATCTGGCTGGTTTCATTGGGGTTGGTAAAATCCATCTCTTCTTCCTCCTCGTCATCTGGGGGAGGTGGAGGAAATTGCCATCCCTTTCCTGGTTTTTCCATTTTCTTCTTTCTGCGATTGTCTTTTTTGACTGCTAGACACGAATTTTGTAGGTGTCCTGTTTGTCAGCAAATTCGAGATCTGAATGTCATATTTTCATAATCTAGGACCTCTGTCCAGCTCCTCTGTCTATGCTTCAGCTGAATTTGGTCTAGCAGGCCTTTGCTGAGGTCTACTTCCACACATATTCATGCAAAAGTAAATATTCTCTCCTCCACTTGCTGGGTGTCCATTTTAATGTAACATCCAATAGTATTTCCAATTCCAGCTAGTACTTGATGATTCCAAAGATGTATTGGGAGATTGTGTAGCCGCACACAAACTGGCATCTTGGAGACAACCATTGTGTTTGCATCAAAATTTGGGAACCATGGTTTGATGAAGAGTCCAGTGGATCCCGAGAACCATGGTCCTTCTTGTATTACTATGTCTCTGTCTATTGCTAATAGAAATTTCACTATGAAAAAACCTTTGGAGCAGAGATGTATTTCGCATTGTGTGGTCCATTTTGTGAAGATCCAAAGAAATAGATCAGCTGGTTTGGGCCAAAAACAATTAAATCTGCAAATTATTGCTTGCCTTTCATATATAGTGCAATGCACATCTATTTCTGGTGTATCTATGTTGTATTCTGGGGTGTGATTTAGTTGTTCCACAATGTATGGCCTGACGTCCATACCTGTTTGTTTCGGTGCTGCTCATTTTTTGTTTTTCCCTTGGAGGACGTTTTTGAAGGAAATTTTGCCTGGTTTTTTCCCTATTGAACGAGTACCACTTCCTTCAGCCCTGTCAGGAACCCTGTTATTGACGGTTTCTCCACCTCTTATCCTCAGATTGAGGATGATTGTTGACATTGGAGCAATTTTGTATTCCCAAAGGTATTTTGTGTCTTGTAGCACTCTGCCCCTATCTATCAGGTTTTGTGTTTTGTTGGGGTATCCCAACTATTGCATTATAATTTTCTGCATTTGCTCGACATAATCTGTCTCTTTTACCCAAATGATTTTCGTTTGTCCTTCCGGGGCTTTTACAAAAACTTGGAAACTGTGAGCTTTTTCCAGGGTTTCAGATCTTGTTTTCGACAGATCTAGCCCTCAGATTCTACTTTGCGTCTTTTGTTCACTTTGAAACAGCTTATCCAAGGCGTGGGCTTCCAGATTTGGCCAGAAAAGGGGTTGATCTGCATTACAAAGGTCTAGATCGAATAACCCTAGTCTCGATCTGTGCACAATGCCACATATCGATGAATATGGTGCCCAATCTGGGCTCAAAGGCAGTTGCTCGGATATATGGAAATCAAGATCTACATAATAGTATGTATCAGAGTTCTGATATGGAATGAACTTAAATATTTCTTTATACCTTTGGCGGTGTCGACGATTTACCGTTCTGAGAGCTCCATTCTTGCTCGAGTCTGCCCCCTCACAAAGTATGGTCTCAGATGCACTTTCTGCCGCAGAGAAGACTGTCAAAGGCTTGATCTGCCTGCATTTCAAATGCATAGCCAACCCTTTTATGTCGATCGGGGGTTTATCATCTGTAATCGCCACAGTATGCAACAGATCCATCCGGGTCCGCACCTCCATTCTTGTTATAAAATCTGTCTACAACAAATAACTGATGCCCTTACTCGTGGCTGCGCGAAGATAATAAATGCATGTTGAGCGGATTCAGGCTTCTTGCTTTTGGAGTCTCCGGAGGTTTGACAGATGCGGGAGTTGAGCGCCATTGCCATCACAGGGATCGAAACCGGATTGCTCACCTCACAACTACTGGACTTGATGT
>APFE031089433.1:25423-56085 GCA_000404065.3 Pinus taeda | reverse complement strand
ATTTATTTTTATTTTTTCTGAGTAAAGACTATGCTATTGATATTAAAAAACAAAAAATTATGTACAAAGAGGATTAAACCTCTGAGAGTGTCGTAGCCATCCCTCTGTCAAAAAATCTTTACAGAAATTGTTGTTCCTTCTGTTGTAAAGAACATTGAACATTACATAAAAACTAGAACAGACCTGGATGGAACCAAAAATAAACCTTACATAACTGATAGTTGGGCTTTAGCCAGATTACAAAAAGGAGAACCTAGGCAAAATCCCTACATCTGATCGGCCGCAAGCTGGAGATATTCATTGCCAAACATCCTGAAACTAAACCAAGAAAGCTGGAAATCCAAAACAGAGTAGCTACCCTGATACTGCAAGCAATGTACTGACACTTGGGCTCCCCAGTAACCTATTCATTGTCCTTGTCCGGGGCGCGTTCCCAAGTAACCATCACCCCATCTTCGACCTCCATTGAATTTCCTTCCAGAGGAGGCTTGAGATATAGTAAGTTTACATAAATTTTAGCTGGCTCACCTTCCATAATGTTCTCCTGAGGTAAGTTCCGTTGAATTCTTTCCATGTCCTGATAATCCTCTTCCCTCCCCGCTGAAGGAGCATTAAGGATATCTTCCTCCAATCTGCTCTGTGACGAATTGGCAGTCAGAGAAGGCGATTGTTGCTTTGAGGCTGCATCCGAGCTGACGAGCTCCTCTTTTTCCTTCGAGAAGATGACAGTGACCAAGGCTGAGATTAGCGGTTTGATTAATCTGCTTTTGAATTTGAATCTGGCTGATTGCACCGAGTTGTTTACTAAAGGACCAGACTCTTCAGAGGTCGGGGAAGAAAGTGAGGCTATGGCTAGCGGGGATATGGGACGAGGAGCAGGGCTGCCTCGTCCCCCCGACCCTCCCCGGAGACCCGAATTGCGCCCACGTCTGGGAGTTCTCCTTTGACGAGGAGGCATGTGAAAATGAGGCTGCGTGGTAAACAAGCTCGAAGACAGGGGGTGATGGAAAGACGACTGAGAGCTGGTAGGAGCCCAGAAGGTAGACCAGACAGAAAAGGGCAAGACACAAATTCTGAACCCACCAACGAAAGACTCGATTACCCGACAATGCTCATCCGCAACTGCGTGAGCCCAACTCCCAACCCAGGCGCCTATATCAGGGATGGAGACAGAATATGAACCACAGACTCGTCTGAGACCCCAAACGCGAAAGCTGAAGTCAGAATTGGAGCCCTTAACGTTTGCGTCAAACAGCCTAAAGGAATTTTAAGGCGGCTTCGCCTGAGACCAACACAGCTTCTCCTGAGAGCAGGACCACTAGAGGCGGCAACTGCAACAGACCTTAAGCGCACCAGAGCAAGAGAAGACAACTTCCCCTGAGCGCAGGCTCTCATCAAGCAAACATAAAACAACCAGGGTGAATGAAATCTGAAACAGGCTTGCCATCCAAATAACGCCCATCTGCGTACCTTGGGACTGTGCCTGAAATAAATGGCATTGAATTCCTTCCTCAGCGCGCTGATAAATATCAATTGGCTTGCGCTTGTCTGCTTGACAGCTGTCGGCTAAGCGTGCCTGAGTCATTACTCCCATTAATCACTGATTAAGGTCACCCGCATCCGGGTTTATTTAACTATATATTTATTTTATAATGTTTCCAGGATTATTTGAGTCTAGAGGCTGAAAGTAATTGGTGAAAGTAATTGGTGATCTAACTTACTGAAAAGAATTATTTAGCATTTGCATCTTCATATTAAACAGAATTAAAAATAATCAAATCCAAGAAGGACACTTACGATAATTAACACTGACAAAACAAAAGTTATGATTATCAAATCCAAGAAGGACACTTACGCTAATTTTATGTATAACAATAATAACTTGGAGGAAGTGTCTTCCTACAAGTACCTAGGAATTGATATTCATCGCAAGCTCAACTGGAACTATAGCATTAAGAAAAGGATTAATGGATGATGGAAAGCATATTTTGGTCTTGAAAATAATTGTAAAATGAGAAACCTCGTAATATGGGATAGAAAGAAGTTCTTCTTTGAAACTTTAGTCACTCGGGTTATCTTATATGGATGTGAGGTTTGGGGTTGTAGCATTTCTAGAGAATCATGGAGAAATATTGAGCAAATCCAGAAACTTTTTATAACATATAACCTCAAAATTAAAAGCAACACACCCTATCTTATTCTCCTTATAGAAGTGAGTTTTTCCCTTGTCGAGAGCTTATCTATGACTAGGCTTATGTGGTACAACCACAAACTCAATAAGATAGGAGACCATAGAATTCCTAAGCTAGCTTTAAATTCTAGCCAAAACCACCTAAAGCTCAAACGAGGTTAAAAATATTGTTACTTATAAGTTCAAAGAAAAAATGTGGTGTGAGAAAGATTTAGCAGTGAAAATAAAATTAAGATATTATAAGGAGGTCATCAACCCCACCCTAAAAGATCAAAAGTACCTCTGCTTTATCTAGCTCAAAGAATAGCCAAGATTAGAACGAACTCTCATGAGCTCCATAGTGAAACAGATCGTTGTGCAGTTCCTAAAACAATATGGATGGAAAGGTTCTACCATCTTTGTGAGAATATGAACATAGAAGATGAAAATCACTTCCTCTTAGAGTGCCCCGCTTACAACCACATTAGATCTCAGTTTCAAAATATTTGTTGCAATAGCGACCTTCCTAGGCTTTTACGTTGTCAAAATTACAATGAGCTCGTAAGGCTTCTCTCCAAGCCTTTTGAGCATAGGAATAAAATCTTAAATGAAACTAATAATTCGTTTCTTTAGGTGTGATAGACCAAATTTTGGTCTCACTGGAGATTAACCATGACCACCACCATCATCATCATCCTAAAAAACATGTAAAACTTAAAATGAAAAAAGCTGATACATATTTTTATTTTTTGATATTTCATAATTAAAAAAAAGAACCGTGTGAGGTTTACTAGTAATTAAATGGGGTGGTGAGTTATAAAAAAAAAAATATTTGCATATGAGTTAAAAATAAATTATATCGTTTTTATTTAGATTATATAAACAACATGTACCACTTAAAAGTCATGGTAAAAGAAAAAACGTGTTTAAAGTGGAACAGGGAACAAACAATCATTCTTATTCTTATATATTAGGAAAACAAATAGTTGTATCAACTGTCACTGGACTAATATATATGGAACGTACAAAAGCTTACGTTGTAGGACGCAAAAGTGGACAAATAAAAGAGAGTTGTCTGAAGCTGGGGCACACTTTAATGAACGGTAAAGGACTTGAGGGCGAAAGTAGTCCACCTCTGAGCTTAGATATTGAAGCAGAATTTGGCCTACTAGAGAAAACACAACTCAAACAGCAGGCCTCGTCAACTACTCACACTGCAAGCACAAGCTCGGTAAAAGACGCCAAAGTGAAGCGTCTCAAAGAATTAGGTTTGGAAAGGTGAGTCACTGAGACGCGTATTTTAATTTGCATTGATGTCATTCTGTAAAGGAAGGTATTAGACTAACTCATTCATTCATGCAGGGCAAGAACATTTGGGTGGCCAAATACATACTCATTTACCAAAACTATGGGAGAAATGCTAATAGAGAAATTGAGGGGAAATGTTCCAGTGGTCATCCTCCGACTGACCATTATTGAAAGTACTTTGGGAGAGCCCTTCCCAGGCTGGATGGAAGACACCAGGTGCCTATAAATATCCATCCTTTATTGCTGGAATCTGGATAGCACACATAAATATTCCATGATAATGTTATAAATATCACTATCATATCATTATTCACATTGATCATGTGTTTCTTACGGAGTATCACGCAGAACTATGGACACCGTTATAATAGGGTACGGAAAAGGACAAATTTCATACTTCTTAGCTGACCCAGAACTCATTTTAGACGTGGTCAGTCACTTCAATTCGCCTATCTATCTCGTCGCCTATGGTTGTTCCTAAACATATAGATTGCTCAGTATTTACATTTGATTGTTCAATTCCTTCTCGCATAAGGCCCCCTAGCTATGTCGTTGTTCGTAAATACATAGACAGCTTAGTATTTATATTTGATATTGTTCGTTTGATGAATAACATATTCCCGCAGATATGGTTATAAACGCAATGACCGTAGCTATGGCCGCACATGCATACCAGAACGGTCTCTTTGTTTATCACGTCGCATCATCTGTTGCAAATCCATTGCGTAACTCTGTTGCAGCAGACGAGGCATATAAGTATTTTTCAAAGCACCCATGTGTTGTGTTGGTAAAGATGGGAACATAATTCATATTTTCTAAAAAGCATAAGCAGCTTTTGCCAATACATGCCACAGCTTCTCTTATAGGTCCTCTGAATTTCAGTACGTACGTGACAGCTAGTGGTGGTGTTGAAAAACAGGTATTCAATGTAGTGAACAAGCTCTTGTGTTGCAACTTCACAGAACGTTACAAACAGATGCTTCGAAGATACAACAAAGTCATGTGCTTAGCAGAGTTGTACGAGCCATACGTCTTCTTTAACGGAAGTTTGTGTCGCGCCATAATTATTAAGTTGTCATTTTTACCATAGCTGACCATGTTACGGCTCACAGGTTTGACATGACAAACACTGAAGGCCTCTGGAAAAGGATGTCAGAGGAAGAGAAGAAAGCGTTCAACTTTGACGCCAATTGTATTGATTGGGTTCGTTACTTTTCAGATGTTCATATCCCTGGACTAGTTAAATATGTACTGAAGTAAGAAAGGATGGAGTTCCCAGCCTCCAACTCTAGTAAAAGTCTTCTATTTTATGCTATGACTATGAAGGTGTACAGAGGAGTTTGCTGAAGGAGATCAGAGGAATTTGCTGTTGTACTTAAAATTAACTCAATGTGCTACCTTGTTGGATATTTCCTAGTGATGCAGCGCTACAAGTTCCAAAACTACTTCAACGAGCAGCTGTGTCAGATTTTTTTTGTGATGTACGAAACAAAATTCCACTGAAATATGGAGTGTAATGTTTCTTCCGTTATTTATTTTTATTAGAAAATCATTATTAATATATTATATGTACAGTATGATTGCAGTATGATTTATTCTTTCATTCATATATATATATATAGATTTTTATGCAATATCAAATATTTTTATTCTATACGATTATTATTTAGTTGTTACTACATTTATTTTATAAAAGAGAAAAATAAATGTTAAATTATTTCTTATGTAATGATTATTATATGAGTTTATGAAGTCATATCATTATTTATATTACTTTTATTGATTTCAGCATTAAATATAAATCTGTTTAAAATGTTTTATTAGGAAGAGATATCTTACGTGATGTCTAGTATGATTTTTTTTTATTATTAATTAATGTAATTAAAAATAAAGTAGTTATGATTTTTCAAAATTATAACATTTTTAGAGGTATCATTGAAGTTATCATTAGTTTAAGTTTTAATTTAAATTGTAATAGATTATAATTGGAAAAATTTCATAAGAGTAGTTTAGAGTTATGGAAGAGATTAATGACAATATTAAGAAAACAATGATCATTTTAAAGTGGAAGCCTCAAAGGTCTAATAAAATAAGAATGGAAGCCTCAAAACTCTAATAACATAAGAATGCTCCAATAAATGGAAACTTATATTCTGCTATTTTAAAATGATACCTTTTATAATTATAGTGGAATAATGCAATAAGATAAATATCCTAATCCCTTTTATTAAAGCATGCCCAAGATTATTAAAGCATATTCAAGATTAGATGCAAATTATTTCCAATAAGCTATTCATCTAAGTTTGCTTTATTTTTTCATATATCATTTAGAAGATAATAAGAAACAGTTGATTAAAGTTAAAGAAATTTATAACCATGACCAAGTTTACCCATGTCTTGAAGTATTTCATACATTTCTATGGATTATATAGAATTAAGTGAAAAAAACACATATATTGAAAAGGAGAAAAAAAGAGGATATCTACTTGGTGCTTAGCAGTTTAGAGGACGATTCTAAAGATTTATATATAAACAATTATTATTTATAAGAACACAACTATTTTTAGCGCTAATAGGATTGTGGCTTCTTCATGTAGAAGCAATTTTTTCATATATTTATGAATCCACATGATTCTTACTTATGAGCACACTTCTCAAACTACTTCACTCATAAAATTGACACCGACACAAACATTTAGAAGATCTATCTTATGGATGTACATCATAGGTGCAAGAATTTAAAAGAACAAATCTCAAAGGGTGATGGAGTGGCACACTATACCGCATTGTTGTAATAAAGCAAATTGAAACTATTAAAAATAAAAATACATGAAGTGTGGATGTCTTTTATGTAATGTGAAGTAGGTACCATAATTTAGGTATTTTAAATATGATTCAATATATACTTTTGATGGGATGAACGAAATATGGTTCCTTTGTTGATGGATATGCCACCAATGTTTGGGGTTAGTGTTAGTTGAGGAATTGTATTTTGGGTACAACAACCTATGTATATATATTTCATTTTCCCTTATACAAATTGTCATTTAAAGCCTTTGGTGCTCCATATATAGATGCATTGCTTAGCAAAATTCTAGTTAGTCATTACCAAAAATTTGAGGGATGATTTTAAGTCAACTAGGTTCTCAATAGTATGTTAATGCAACTACATGTATGCATTTGTAAAAACACATAAGCTTTCTTGATCATATAACCTTAAGCGCTACTTATATTTCCATGCAGTATATCATATGGTTTACCAAATAATTTTTTTCAAGACCATAGGTGTTAAAAGAACATGCTTATTCCTATGTTTATTAGTAAAAGGAACAAATTTTGCATTGTTATGAAAATGCTCAATGCACCTACTGGAATCATTAATAAGCAGTTGTGAAGGAATAATTTTAAAGGACTAATTTTAATAGGCGATGGAGGAGATTTTGACTTTTTAATTCTTTGTTTCATTAAATTTACTATTTAAACAAAATTGTTTTTATATCTCATACACTTTTTAAAAATTAAACAAAATAAAATATATTGTTTGTCTTTAATTGTAGTATATTAATCAAATTGAGAGCATATTCTTTTAAAAGGAAATTATTTAGATAAATTCAATCAAATTGAGAGCACCCACGTCTTTTTAAGAGAAATTAATTCACTAAATTTCAAAAGTTAAAAGAAAAGTCTATTTTTTTTCTATTGACATTTAAAATAAAAAATTTCCAACTTAATTTATCAAAATACTTTTCACCCTATATATACTTTTCTCCTAAGAATAAAATATTTCTATAAATATATGATACAATTTCTTAACAAATCCATGATTATTTATCTCAAATTATATGAAATATTCATTACAAGTTAAGATTTAAGTAACTAATGGAACTCCGGGGAATACCATAAAATTATATTTGAAATCAAGCTACGTATTTACATCAGAGAAGAGCTGCCAAGGCTTAATATTTTTTCGTTACATGTATTCAAATACATGTAGATAATATACCATATTGTATTGTAATGGGCAATTCTTTTTCCATCATATTTTTCTATGTTCAGTCTCCTTCAAAGTCTTATAAATGGAAAAAACAACCTTTAATAGTGTTTCTTTATTCAATTTTAAATATCTCAAAAAAAATTTAAAAGTGAACTAAAATGTGTGCCTTATTCATGAGGTTTTCAATAACTTTAGAAGGGGTTAAAAGTATGTTTGATATATTTTTCATAATTTAAAGATCATGAGAAAAGAAGACGATGTTACTTTCCATATTTCATGATTGGATGAAGAGGAGAACTTGGAAATAAACTTGACATTTTCATGAGTTTAATGAGAATGAAAATATTAGCAAAATAAAGTTTCAGATTTTAATTTTTAACAAGTATGAAGAGATCACCAAAATAAGTCTCTTTCTTGAGAAACATGTCACGGGATGACATGCATTTGCTTCTCAGTTTCATAGAACTAACATAAGAAAATTAAAATAAAAAGTAAAATGGTATATTAAAGTAAGGCCACTCATCGCAATGGCCTCTCACAAAGTTAATGTTTGGTTTTAAGATGGAACCATTATGAATGAAAATTCAAGAGGTAAAGTGTGACTACAATGGTGGTAATTCAGGTTAAAGAAAATAACAATGCAATAGTATGCAACTAGGTGTTGAAATTATCTATAAGTAACCATCAAGAACCATCAAATCTAATGGGAACACCACTTTTGTATGGTATGGCTAGAAATAAGTTGAAGAGAGGAATTCCTATCAATTTGATGAAATCATGAAGTCGAAAGAGGGTTCTTGGGCCTAAAAATTAATACATCATGACCAACAAAATGGAAGTCAAGTGCTACTTTAAAATATCCGTTAAGGGTGGACACTATCATGAAAGTTACAATATTGAAAACCTTCAAATCATAGAATGAAATTTACCGAAGTAAAATATTGTAATCTATTTCGACATTAACAAATTCATATGAAGGCTTCAGTGAGCAAATAATACCATACCATGTGCATTCATATTGGGGGATGCATATTGAGGAAAAGATGACATAATATATTGAGCATATAATAGGGGTTAAAGGGTTTTTATATTGGTAGGTATAAAAAATGGAGCTCAAAGTTAATGAAAAAATACAAAGGGATATAGAAAATGTTAATGAGAAAATGGATACCTACAATATCTATGGAAAGTAGGGGTTTTGAAAATTGGCAATGTGTGATGAGTTTTTATTGGTAAGGGGTTAAATAATTTGAATTTTAGAGGTATTTTCAATATGTGGTCAAAGTAAGGGTATTGTTTAGTATGCCAGAAACACACATGATATGTTACAGGTTCATTGAGTGAAGCCCCCATGCAAATTTTGACCTTAATTGAAATATCATTACCTCATAACTCAGTAGCAAAAACATGAAATATTCACTGGGGTTGGAAGATCTGTCTATCAAAGGTTCTCAATGTAGTTTTTGAATAATACAACAAAGCTATACTGGATTTTGATAAAAATCTTAGAATCTAAGTTTGAAAAAAAATATTAGACTAGATACTTGTAAAACAAGAAAGAAGAGAGAATAAAACTGTTAAGAAATTTACTAATGAACCAAGGACTGATCGAGGTGGATTCCTAATCACCCAAAAATATATTTCCTCAGATCACAGTAAAACTAGGACTAGGTTGAAGATCTAACCACAAGCTTTGTAATGGCACAGATGATGCCACAATCTAAGTTCGTGTATGGTAGTTACACCGAGTTCAATTTTCTGGTCAAATTGGGAAAACATGATAGATTTGGCAGAGCGCTAGACAAATTTAGAGTGTCACTAACATTGGTAGTCTGGCCAAATTTGAAGGCTTGGCAGATAAATTTAGCAAATGCCAGACAAAGCCATTAGTAACGCTACAGTTGGCGAAACCAACAAATATGGTTTCACTCTTCGAAGTTAAGAGAAGGATTCATGGCCCAATAGCATGGGACAACGTTGCCCAATCAGATGGTCCCACATGGCACCTGAAAAATGACCCAACCAGCTGCAACCAACCTTGCTAGTAACTTAGGGTAAAATTTCAACAGTCAAAATTTTGGCAATTCATTTTAAACAAATTATGTTAAATATAACTGAACAGTTATGGTTCCAACTATGGTTCCAACTATGTCTGCGATTCGCCAAACCAATAACTGATGATTTAAAATATGGCAAACAAGATTGGCGCCATTCCAAATTAACAAAGTTTTATCGGTTGGTGACTTAGTAAATGACAGACCATTTAGTGGTGGTAAAGATTTATCGGTTGGTGACTTGGTAAATGACAGACCATTTAGTGGTGGTAACGTATTCAACATTGGTTTGAATATGTTTAAACAACAATTTCTACAATTTATATGGTGATCAACATATTAAATTAAACGGGCGGTTAATAAATACAACGAGACCTAGTTCCAATGATGGATGATTTTCCAAACACACGGACGTATATACATATATTATAGATAATATTCATTTCGTTCCATGGAAGTGCACACTCTCTCCTTCCACTACATGTATACACCTCCAAAATATGTATTTCCCTTGTAGCCTTCACGCATAATATCATTAGTGGAAGGCTCAAGGTACATTATCACCTCAATTGTTGAAATCCTTATTATTGGTGATATAATAAGAATGTATGTTGGCTTATTTGTGGCTCGTTTCTTGTACTTCATTAATCAGTGAAAACCATGGTAAGAATCCTAACAATTTATAATGTCTCACTTTCTGCATCTTACTCTTGATATGTAGAAACTCTTGATATGTAGAAACTGAAGGACTTAATGATCCATATATTCTTTTCCCAAAAGATAGTGCCTCCTCTTCTTCATCACTTGTACAATTGCAAAGATATATGTATCATATGTCAACTTTTCAAGTACTAATCTATCAAACAACTCTAACTAGTAACCCATAGGTTTTCCTCCTTGCATGAACACCGCTCCTAATGCGTACATACTAGTATACGTATATCACTCAAAAATTCATTGGAAATTTGGCATGACTAAGACAGAAGCTCCAATAATATTCTTCCTCAAGTTCCAACACACCCGCTGTTATCCCCAACCCCAACTAAGTGTACAAAGAGGTAGTTGTAATAGCCTCGTGTTAAAGTTTCATGTAATAAATGATGTTAAAGGTAAAAAAATAAGACCAAGGCCATGAGACATGTAGTCCAATCTAAACATTTAGAAATCACTATAGTAGGCATAAATTGTGGTTTATTATGGCTAAGGAAGTTGAAAAAGGTATTGGAAAAGACAAAGAGGAAAAATTGACATTTAATTATGAAAATAAAGGAAAATAGGAGAAAAGGGAGATGAAGAGACACAATTTTAATGCAAAGGAATATTAGATGAAAATGAAGAAAATAGAGGCATCAATGATAAAAAGGCTTTAGAGAAACAATTCATACCTTTTGCTACTTTAGATTTTGTCAGTTTTGGCTTTGGATCAGTTTGAGAGAGAAAGAGAAGAGAACAAGAAAGAAAAGTAAAGAAAGGAAAGGAAGGAAAGGGAAACATCCTTCATTGAAAGAAAGAAAAAGAAAAAGAGATAAATCTACCGATGCTTGTTGGGAAGTACTCAACAGGACAAGGACTCCATGCACTGTTGAAACAAGGACTTTGTGTAAGTCTTGCCTTTGTCACATGTCTTTGGAATCTAGAGTAGTGAGCACCCAGATCACATCATTGCGCAATGCTTCTAATGCATTTTTAAATGGCATATGCATGATTATAGGAATTCACATAAAATGATGCTTTTGTTTATTTTTAATGAAAAAAATAGAGGCATCAATGATAAAAAGGCTTCAAACAAATAGTTCACAACTTTTGTTGGTTTAGCTTTTGTAATTTTTGGATTTGGATCAGTTCCAGAGATAAAGAGAAGAGAAAAAGAAAGAAAATGAAAGAAATAAAAAGTAACGTCTTGGCTCATTGTATTGTAACCAATCTTATTTATATATTAAGAATCTCCATGGTAAAGTGGAGGTGAATATCTCAGGTTATATATATATATATGTGTGTGTGTGTGTGTGTGTGTGTGTGTGTGAATTAATTTATAATTAATAATAATGATGATACTAATTTAACGTAAGTCGAGGGCTTAATTATTGATAGTTGTTTTATGAATTACTATGTACACAATGAGATTCAAGGTTCAAATGGTCAATCCAATAATAAATAATAATAATGATAATAATCTAAAATAAAATTATAATTTAAATATTTTTATGGGCTTTTTAAGTTTTAGTCATGTGAGATGGATGATAAGGTAAGCGTTTTGATTTTGATTTATGTTTATCAACCATTTAATTTATATATCAATATGTTATGAACGTTTAAATAGGAAATTATTGCACATCTAGAAAGCCTCACTGCTTGGTGATGCCTTGAAGTATGAGAAACACTTGCACGATATGATCAACAAACTCAAAAAGAAATCTTCCAAAATAATTTCATCAATCTATATCAACCACATTAATTAATTTGTTTGTGCTAGTATTACATAGCTCCAAATTAAAATTACTTGAAAACCTTACACCATATTGAAAAATATGTTTGTCCCTCAAACACTGATTTGAAATGATGATAAACTAAATACTGATGTAGAATTGATTAACCATTAATGATTTTAATGATAACTGAAAGCACACAAATCGAGGTAAACTTCTAGAGAAGAACACTTTACGACAACTGATTAAACATGAAATTGAAGCATAACAGAAGTGCAAATAGTAAAACACAGTTATACCAGACAACAAAATGATGATGGAGTTCGTCCCTGATGGACTACGCGTCCGGGTCCACTTTCAAGATGGGCGACTATTTTTATTAGGAATGAGAAGAAATGAGTTGATTACACAGTGACTTAGTTAGAATAAACTTGCACACAAAAAATTATGACCTCTGTCACTCGGTAGCCCTCTGGATAATCTTTCTAATGCTACTGACAGTTTCCAAAACCGACCCCAGTCGCTCCCGAAACACTGAAAACAAAATTGCCTATGTCCTCTAGAATCAGCATATAAAAATTAAAAACCACTCTCCTGTCTTTGGACAAATCTACCTTTTGACAGGCATGTGGATACATTGAAACTACCTTTCCTGAATTTAGGATGAATGAAGTTGCAATCTGGATGTTTGGCAACCTCAGTCTAGTTGGCAATTGACACCTAAGCAGGTAGGGTTTCATGGTGGAGGAATTAGTTGGCACCACAAAACGCAATAAAAACCCACTTTTAGACTATAGGTTAACCCGAAACTATTAGTGGCTAGATAACCAGGTGGAGGGTGCTGACAGTGCATGTGAAAAGATCATAATTCTGGTTTTGGAGTTCGGTAATTTTGTTGACTGTTCACCTTAATGGTTGGCGGTGGCGGTTATCCCAACGCTCACATATGTAGGTTTTGACCCCATACAAAAATCACCTGGATACGAATTCTAAAACACATAAAATAATTAATGCAAGAGCATAACACATAAAACACATATACATAGAGATTTTCCCCTGGATCCAAAAACCAGGACTACAAGCTTGATTTTTCATGATGTTCCTTTCAATGTTACAATACATATTTGTAATTTGAGGTAAACCTCCTCTTAATACTTGTCTTCACATGTTGATTTTCGTTATGAGTAACCATCATTTACTCATACCTTCATGGTCCCCATAGGGCCTATTCTGTGTGGTAGCATCATCCATTCACCCTTGTTTAGAGCATCCATGGTGATTTACCATTGCATCCATGGAGTTTGTTTCACATCCCATTATATCCTGTAATGGTATTCCATCCATATTTGTATATCATTCATCCTGTGTTGCCAATTTTTGCCTCCAGTCATACTGTCCCCATCCTCTCCGAAGTTAAGTCAGTCGATGCCAGGTCAACCATGCACTTCATGCTTTGACAAGGGATGTTGCATATTTGTCCCTAAGTCCCACGTTTTCCATTATCCCTAGTGTTTGTTCATTAGTCACACTAATATTTTACCTTGTGCCTTATTTGAGGATCCTGATTGCCTCATCTATCACGGGCCCTATTCTGTCAACATCAACTCATTTATTCTAGAAGAATGGCCTAGAGGGTGGTGTATCTTGGTTCCAGCATCCATTCTTGTTCGATGCCTCGCATCGAGTTGAGGGACACAATATTTCCCTTTGACATGGCTGTTTCATGTTTGTGATTCATAAACTTGATGGTCTAGTTATGCAGCAGATTGTAGCAGTGATTCCTGGGGGTGTGTGAGATGTTTGGGACCTCATGAGGGGGTGGCCCTTCAAGTAGCCACCCACATGCTCAGAGGCATTCCTATTATGCTACAGCCTCAGATGCATTTCTACAGATTTGATGGGTACAGTTCCTATCGATTGCAGTGTTCATAGCATGCACGTCTACCTTAGATGATCCATTAAGTTTTAGAGAGCCCTTCCTGTTTAGCAGGGCTTCCCCAATTGTTCTACTCTCCCTCCCACCCATTTTTTGAGGGAAGGGTCATTATATCCCATGTACTTAGATATTATTGTATTCAGTCTTGGCTCATGTTTATCTAGGTGAATCATGTATATGGCACACATTTTATTATTTTTCGACTCTGTTATACTATCATGTTGTGTACCATTTAGCATGTACTTCATTACTTAGTTTTATGTTTCTGGGCACACCATTATTTCTGTAATATGTTATCTCAGTGAGTATGGGTATGCCTCTCCCACCTCATTAAGGTCTGGTAACACAACATAAAAGGAGACTTGCATTAGTCTCGTCTCCTCTATCCCTATCCATTTTCGCTTCAGCTTTATTGATCTCTCTCTCTCTCTCTCTCTCTCTCTCTCTCTGACTTCCCTGTGTTGTCTAGTGATTGTGTCGTTACAATGCACTTCATTCATACATTTTTCTCCTAACACTCGCAGGTAAGGGGGAAATCTGTTATCACCAAAAAATTGATCATCTAGCCTAATTTACTAGATGGATCGAAGTACACGATGTAAATCCAGTTTTACCATAGTAAAATTTCTTTCATTGTGAGAAATTACTTAATAAACCACCTTTCTTAACTAATTTATAGTTAAACCCATAAAGAATAATTAAATAAATCACTATTTATTTGATTTTCTTCTAGGAATAATTAATTAAACAATTTTTCAATTATTATTCCTTGTCATATTTGATCCAGTTATAAAAAATAAATAGATAAATAATTAGTTATCTTATTTTTTTCTAAGAATAATTAATTAATCACTAATTTATTATTATTCCTTATCAATTTTGACTAAATACCTTAGGAATATTTATTTATTTATTAATTATTTCTAAATAAAAGTTTAAATAATTTTTCCCTCCTAACCAAATATAATAAAATATCCCAAGTGGTTATTCCAATAATGGGGTTAATAATATTTTATTATTGCTCATTATTCGAGGATAACCCAATATTTTGTTATAAAGAGAAGGGTTTTCCATTCATTATTCACTTTTAATTATTTTCATTGTTGCACTTAGTGTTGTAACTCTGATTATTTCATTATCACACACCATTATTTGTTGGGTTTACACATTATATAGGAAAGGGACTCTACACATGCTAAAGATGTCTGAGGATAGCCAAGAACCCATCCCATAGAGGGGGATTGATAACATTTATTTGTTCCCTTCACATGAGTTATAATATAAACTATTTTTTGTGTATCTATTTTCCATTGGATGATTGAAGTTATTACTCTTTCTTTTTGTTGTTTGACTATAATTGTGCAATAGATCATAACTTTTGTAGGTTTATTTTCTATGAGTTGTTGCAGATCTACAATGTTTAACAACCTTTATATTGTTGAGATTGTTTGTTATCCATAATCTTAAGTGGATTCATTTTATACATCTTTGAGAAGAAAACACTACAACATAGTCCTTTGGGAATGAACCTTGAGACCATGTTTGCCTCGAATTCTGAATCCATTTGACAATTCCAAAGTTTTAAAATCGAAATAAAAATCCCAACATACAACAGCATTTGGAAAAAGGCTAGGCTAGGTTGAAATCTATTGTCATAACCCAGTAAGACCATGCCACTGACAATAAGAGAACCATAGACCAACATGCAATGCCATGCATGGCCAAACCAGCTAGGAAATCACACATGCAAAAGGTTACCTGCAAGTATTCCTGCTGAAGCTGCTTTATCCTGCTTTCCTTTCCTTGATTCTTTGTTTCTTTTCTTTCCTTGCTCCAAACTAGAGTGCTCCAAAAAAATTCTAAGTGATCAATAGAGTGAGAGAGATAGAATAATGAGAGGGCTCCAAACTTGAACTAACAAAAGCCATGAAGGGATCCTCAGAAGCCTTTTTATGCATGAGGCATATATTTTGTTCACTTTCCATTATTTCCCTTCAATTTCTCCCACACATGAAGCCTCTGACATTTCAGCTTACTTTTCTCCTAATTTCATTTATTTTCATAAATAAATGTGCCAAAAATGTCCTTTTTCCTTTTAATGCCTTTGCCTTAGCCTTTGCCATTTTTCTTAGCAAAAACACACATCCAGTGATGCCCACTAGGACATATTTGCCCAAAATTAAGCTTGGAATAAACGTCCCTTACTCGTGGTGTTATTTTTCCTTTATTAAATTTTATTACGTGAACTTTTCACTAGAGATGTTACTTTTAGGGTCCCTTGCCATTGCAGGGATCGAAAGCGGATTGCTCACCTCACAATTACTGGACTTGATGTACCACTCAAATTGATTACTTCATATATATATTAAACTATAAATTAAATTCAATAAATTTTAAAATAAATTAATTTCCCACCTTATAAATTAAATAATTATTTATACTTATGTATTTCAAATTTTTATTAGTTAGTTATTTAATTATTTTAATTTTATATTTTTATAAGCTATTTCTAAACTATTTATATTATTAATTTTTAAATATATGAAAGATAAATGGGACCACATATACATGTAATTATACATATTACTATAGTTCTAATAAAATTGAAAACAAAATTATTTATATATAGAGATGTGAAATTTATAAAATGACAAATAATATTATTAATAATAAGGGCAAGTATAGGGAGAAATCAAATAAAGTGTAAATTTTTCTTAAGCATTTTTACTCAAAAAAAATTTGTATTTTCAAAGATTTTATCTCTCTTAATTCATAGTAAATCAGAAGTTAACCTACTTTTCAGCATTTTCACTCAAAAGAGATTTATATCTTCAGAGATTTTATCTCTCTTAATTCATAGTAAAGTAGAAGTTAACATAAATCTATATTGATATATTATTATATTATTTTAATTTCAAAATTACTTTTATAAACCATTTATTAAATAAATAAAAAATTACAAAACTTTAAATAACATTTGCTTAGTTTTTATGATAATATAATTACTCTCTTTTTTAATATATGTATGATTAGATAAATGGAATGGCCACAATTGAATTAAAGACCGATCATAATTAATACTTTAATAATATACTCAATTATCATCACACCTTCACATTATTAATAACTTGATATTTCATATTTTTTAAGGATAATAAATATTTCAATATTTTGATAAAAACATATTAAATATTTTTAATATAAGTCGAGAACAATATTTCTCTTACATTCTATTTAATTATATCTTTATTATTATAATGTCAGAGATTATTTGAGTCCAGAGGGAAAGTAATTGGTGATATAATTTACCAAAAAAAATTATTTAGCATCTATATTTTCATATTAAACAGAATTAAAAATAAATTATTAACACTGACAAAATAAAAGTTATGATTATCAAATCCAAGAAGGACACTTACGTTAATTTTATAGATGTGAGGTTTGGGATTGTAGCATTTCTAGAGAATCATGGAGAAATATTCAGCAAATCCAGAAACGTTCTATAACGTATAACCTCAAAATTAAAAGCAACACACCCAATCCTATTCTCCTTATAGGAGTGGGTTTTTTCCTTATCGAGAGCCTAGCTATGACTAGGCTTCTAGTACAAGCACAAACTCAATAAGATAGGTGTGGTGTGAGAAAGATTTAGCAGCTAAAATAAAGTTAAGATATTATAAGGAGGTCATCAACCCCACCCTAGAAGATCAAAAGTATCTCTGCTTTATCTAGCTCAAAGAATACCCAAGATTAGAATGAACTCTCATGAGCTCCATAGTGAAACAGATAGTTGGGAAGTTTCTAAAACACCATGGATGGAAAGGTTCTGCTATCTTCATGAGAATATGAACGTCGAAGATGAAAATCACTTCCTCTTAGAGTGCCCCGCTTACAACCACATTAGATCTCAGTTTCAAAATCTTTGTTGCTACACTGACCTCCCTAGCCTTTTACATTGTCAAAATTACAGTGAGCTCGTGAGGCTTCTCTCCAAGCCTTTTGAGCATAGGAATAAAATCTTAAATGAAACTAAATAATTTGTTTCTTTAGGTGTGATAGACCAAAGTTTGGTCTAAGTGGACGTTAACGACCACCACCATCATCATCATAGTAAAAAGCATGTAAAACTTAAAACAAAGGGCTGATACATATTTTTCATTTTCTGATATTTCATAATAAAAGAAGTATCGTGTGAGGTTTACTAGTAATTAAGTGGGGTGCTGATTTATAAAAAAAAATATTTGCATATGAGTTAAAAATAAATTATATTGTTTTTATTTAGATTAAGTTATAAATAATGGAGAAATGGTTATGTGGTTGTAACACATCTTCTTAGTTTAGGAGTAGTTCCTAGAATTTAGGAGGTTGTTTACAACTACCTATTTTTCAGTCATCTATTTAATATGTAATATTCATTCGTGTATGTGGTGAGTGAATGAGAGAGAAAGTCTCCTCCTTGTTTGAGTGCAGTCTCCAGGTGATGTACACACCTGTGAGCAACAACTCCTTCTTTTAATTCAAAGCTTGATTTTTATCTTGGTATCAGAGCTTAGGGTAGAGGTAGCCTTAATTTTTTTTTTTAGGATGTATCATTAGTTGCACATCTGTAGAGGTAAGAAGTGGATTGGCGCTGTTTTTTAGCAGACAGACAAGCCAATTGGTCATTGGCGCTAGTTTTTAGCAGAAAGACGTGCCCATTGGCGCTAGTTTGAGCCTGAAAAGCGAGCCAGAAAAGAAACAATTGAATTGGCGTCGAACCGTGCCTGTTAAGCGCGCAAATTTTCGTGTACTTCGTGAATTTTGTCTTTTCCGCAATTGGCACGAATTTGTAGCTGTTCAGAGCGCCATAGAGCCAACCTCTTTCTCTCTGGAAATCTGCAATTTTTTGTTGCAGATTAGGAGTTGCCTAGTGGTGGCACGTGGAGATTCTGCTCGGTGGCAGCAGATTTGGTTTGCCTGGTGGTGGCGAATTGAGGATCCTTGATTAGCTCGGATCGGTGGTGGCGAATCAGAGCTCTGTGATCTGTTTGGTGGAAGTAGATCAATTTTTTTTTGTCTGGTGGTGGCACAATGTAGCTCCTCGATCTGTTCAGTGGAAGCAGATCGCCTTTGCCCGGTGGTGGTGTGTTGGAGCTTGTTTGTTGATCTGTTCGGTGGTAGCAGATCGGTTTTTCCCAGTGGTGGCACAGTGAAGTCTGTGATCTTCTCGGTGGTAGCAGATCGGACTTGCCTAGTGGTGGCACAGTGAAGTTCCTAATCTGTTCATTGGCAGCAGATCAGACTTGCCCAGTGGTGGCCGATTGGAGTGTTCAGTTGGGCGAAAATGAACAACAGTTTGGAATCATACCTCCACAAGTCTGGCAAGCTCGATGGAACAAACTTCTCTAACTGGAAGTTCAAAATGCAAACTTTGCTAGAGAGTGTGAATGCATGGTTGATCGTCTTGGGAAATCAGTAGAGAATTGGAACACCAGCCCAAGAACAAGATTGGGATAAGAGAGAAAAAAAGGTGAAAGTCATACTAAAGATGTCTGTCAAAGACAACATTATCCCCCATATCAGATATTGCAAGTCGGCCACGGATATATGGACCACAATCAAGAATCTGTATGAGACACAGAGCACAAATCGTGTTCTAGCACTCAAGGGAAAATTGTTTGCATTAAAGATGGATGAGAATGAATCTGTTGGTGGATTCATGGCCAGAGTCAAGGATGTGAGAGACAAATTGGGAGCCATTGGAGAGAAGGTATCAGATTCAGATCTGGTTACACTTACGCTAAACAGAATGAGCGATGAATATTAGAAATTCATCTCAGGGTTGTCAGCGAGAGAGAAAGCCCCCTCGTTTGATGACCTGACAGTGATTCTGCTCCAGGAGGAGGAACGAAGACAGAATCTGAAAACTCAGAGCAATGACTTAGCTCTGATGGCGAAGAGGCAAAAATACAGAGGAAAGCAGCACCAACACCAACATCAGCATCAACAACCGCAGCAGCAGCAACAGAAAGGGGCTAACTCTTTTCAAAATAAATCATTCAGAGGTATGACTGATAATTATGTTAAGAGATGTTTTTACTATGGGAAGCCTGGCCACCAAATTGAAGAATGCTATAAGAGGCAGGCGGATGAAAGAAAAGGAAAACAAAGGAAACATCAGGGGTGTTTTGCTGGAGAAGAGGATGACCACAACCATGATCTTCGATTATTCACAGTCGACTGTGCACTTTCAGCATCAAAAGGAGATGAGGATAATATATGGTATGTCGATTCTGGCGCATCCTCACATATGACCAGTAAGAAAGATTGTTTTGAGTTTCTTGAAGAGTCTGCATGTCGATCAAAAATTTACTTAGGAGATGACAGTGGGTATGAGATCAAAGGTTGTGGGGATATTCCTGTGAAACTACCTAGTGGTGACATCAAACATCTCAAAAATGTTTTATATGTTCCAGGAATTAAAAAGAATTTGATCTATGTCTCTATGATAACAGACCAGGACATGCAGGTGCAATTCTTCAAGAATGGATGTGTCATTCAGGATAGCCAATTGGAGATAGTTGCAACAGGAGTACGCGTGGGGAATTTGTACAGACTCGATGCAAGGAGCATGCCACGACAAGCAATGGTTGCAGCAACATCAATAGATGAAAATCTCTGGCATAAGAGATTTGGACATCTCAATTTACAAGATCTGATCTTACTCAAAAAGAAAGGTATGGTCGATGGTCTTCCTGCTTTACATAATATCAAACTGGAATGTGATGGATGTGCATTAGGGAAGATGCATAGAGATGAATTCCCTCTGCATGTTAATAGAAAATAAAGAGACATCCTAGAACTAGTGAATGCAGATATTTGTGGACCTATGCAGACTAGGTCTTTAGGAGGTGCATACTACTTTCTACTGTTTACAGATGATTGCACTAGGTTCTCTTGGGTATATTTTTTAAGCAAAAAGAGTCAAGCTTTCCGATACTTTAAAGAATTCAAATCTATGATCAAGAACCAAACAGGAAAGAAGATAAAGATTCTCTGCTCAGATCAAGGGGGAGAATACAGGTTAGGTGAGCTCATGAACTTCTGCAAGCAGCATGGGATTATACAGCAATTCACAGTGCCACACACTCCACAGCAGAATGGAGTAGCAGAACTTAAGAACAAGACCCTTGTGGAGTGCGCGAGAAGTATGCTTCAAGGTAAGGGTATTTCTAATGGTCTTTGGGCAGAAGCCATTAATACTGCTATTTATTTGAAGAATAGGAGTCCCACCAAATGTCTAGGCTTCAAAACCCCCTTTGAAGCATTGTTTGGACTCAAATCAGTAGTCGGTCATTTAAGAATATTTGGATCTAAAGCTTTTGCTCATATACCAAAAGCAAATAGGAAAAATCTAGACCCCAAAGCCTTGAAATGTATATTTGTAGGATATGGCACAGAGTATAAGGCATAAAAGTTATATAATCCTATGACTCATAAAGTGTTTGCAAGTAGAGATGTCATTTTTCATGAACAGACAGAAGATGGAAAGGAAGACTCTAACAATGACAGTGACATTCCATTCATGATAGAGATGAACAATGAAGAAGAAGAAGAGCAGGAGCAGGAGCAGGAGCAGAAACAGGAAGAAGTAGCAGCAGATAGTGTAATACATGATGATGCAGGCCCGGAGAGTGTTGAAACAGATAGAGTTGAGGTAAGTCCTTTACCTAGAAGATCAGGTAGGAAGGCTAGACTACCTGCAAAATTCAGAGACTATGCTTTAATGTCCAAAATTTTAAATATTGTAGAACCCTCAAACTATGAAGAAGCAAGTAAATCAGATGAATGGAGGGCTGCAATGCATGAAGAAATGGAATCAATATATAGAAACCATACTTGGGACTTAGTTGAGTTGCCAGAAGGAAAAACCCCTATAGGTTGTAAGTGGCTATATAAACCTAAGATAAATGCAGATGGGAGTGTAGAAAAATTCAAAGCTAGACTGGTAGCAAAGGGTTATTCACAACAAGAAGGAATTGATTTCGATGACACCTTTTCCCCTGTAGCTAAACTTAATACAATTAGAATGCTAATCTGTTTAGCAACAAAACATAAATGGAAGCTACACCAGTTAGATGTTAAATCTGCATTTCTGAATGGAGAATTAAAAGAAGAAATATATTTAGTACAGCCTCCTGGTTTTGTGAAAAAGGGGCAGGAGCATTTAGTGTGTAAACTACGTAAGGCACTTTATGGTTTGAAACAAGCACCCAGGTCATGGTATAACAAAATTGATTCATTTTTTATTCAGCATAGTTTTCATAGGAGCCTCAACGATCCAAACATGTATACCAAGATAAATAAACAAAGGCAAATCATTTTGATTTCTTTGTATGTGACATGATAATAACAGGGAATGCAAATAATTTGATCAAAGAAATCAAGCAACAAATGTCACAGGTATTTGAAATGAAAGACCTTGGTGATCTTCATTACTGCCTAGGATTGGAGGTGTGGAAAGATTCTGGTCAAACTTTTCTAACCCAAGGAAAGTATGCCAGATGCCTGTTGGAAAGATTCAGAATGGAACAGTGTAAAACAGCAGCAACACCATTGCAACAGAACCTCAAGCTAAGAAATGACGATGGCATAAAACAGGTGGACGCCACTTTGTATAGATAACTAGTCGGAAGTCTGATCTATCTCACGACAACTAGGCCTGATCTGGTATACTCTGTTAGTGTGCTGAGCTAGTTTATGTCCAGACCACTTGACAGTCACTCGAATGCAGCAAAATGTGTGTTGAGGTACCTTAGTGGTACTTGTAATTATGGTCTTTTATACACTGACATTTTTGATGTTACTTTAGCAGGTTATTTAGATTCAGATTGGGCAGGCAACCTGGATGATCATAGATCCATCACAGGATATGCATTTAGTATTGGATCCGGGGTCATTTCGTGGAGTAGCAGAGAGCAAAGCACTGTAGCATTATCATCATGTGAAGCCGAGTACTAGGCATTGTGTGCAACTACATGCGAAGCCATCTGGTTGAGGAGATTGCTCAGCCATGCAGGCGAAGGACAAAGAGAAGCAACCAGCATCAAAACTGACAACCAGAGCACAATAAAGCTTGCATACAATCCAGTTTTCCATAAGAATACTAAACAATTGATACTGAGTTTCACTTTGTATGAGAAAAGATACAGTCTAAGGAAATTTGTGTGGATTATTGTAATACTTGTGATAATTTAGCTGATATCTTTACTAAGCCTCTAGGGTGAGTAAAGTTTGAGTTATTTAGAGGGATGTTAGGTGTGCAAAATAACCCTTTCTCCATTAAGTGGGGGAGTTAGAAATAGTGGAGAAATGGTTATGTGGTTGTAAAGCATCTTCTTAGTTTAGGAGTAGTTCCTAGAATTAGGACGTTGTTTACAACTACCTATTTTTCAGTCATGTATTTAATATATAATATTTATTCGTGTATTTGGTGAGTGAACGAGAGAGAGTCTCCTCCTTGTTTGAGTGCAGTCTCCAAGTAATGTACACACTTGTGAGCTGCAACTCCTTTTTTTAATTCAAAGCTTGATTTTTATCTGATTATATAAACACCATCTACCACTTAAAAGTCATGGTAAAAGAAAAAATGTGTTTAAAGTGGAACAGGGAACAAACGATCATTCTTATTCTTATATATTAGGAAAACAAATAGCTGTATCAACTGTCATGGACTAATATATATGGAACGTACAAAAGCTTACGTTGTAGGACGCAAAAGTGGACAAATAAAAGAGAGTTGTCTGAAGCTGGGGCGCACTTTAATGAACGGTAAAGCACTTGAGGGCGAAAGTAGTCCACCTCTGAGCTTAGATATTGAAGCAGAATTTAGCCTACTAGGGAAAACACAACTCAAACAGCAGGCCTCGTCAACTACAAACACTGCAACCACAAGTTCGGTAAATGACGCCAAAGTGAAGCGTCTCAAAGAATTAGGTGAATTAGGTTTGGAAAGGTGAGTCACTTAACGCGTATTGTAATTTGCATTGATGTCATTCTGTAAAGGAAGGTATTATACTAACTCATTCGTTCATGCGGGGCAAGAACGTTTGGGTGGCCAAATACATACTCATTTACCAAAGCTTTTGGAGAAATGCTAATAGAGAAATAGAGGGGAAGTGTTCCAGTGGTCATCCTCCGACCGACCATTATTGAAAGTACTTTGGCAGAGCCCTTCCCAGGCTAGATGGAAGGCACCAGGTGCCCATAAATATCCCTCCTTTATTGCTGGAATCTGGATAGCACACATAAATATTTCATGATAATGTTATAAATATCACTATCATTTCAATATTCACATTGATCATGTGTTTCTTACGGAATATCACACAGAACTATGGACACCGTTATAATAGGGTACGGAAAAGGACAAATTTCATTCTTCTTAGCTGACCAAGAACTCATTTTAGATTGCTCAGTATTTACATTTGATTGTTCAATTCCTTCTCGCATAAGGTCCCCTAGCTATGTTGTTGTTCGTAGACACATAGACTGCTTAGTATTTAGATTTGATATTGTTCGTTTGATGATTAACAGATTCCCGCAGATATGGTTGTAAACGCAATGATCGTAGCTATGGTCGCACATGCATACCAGAACGGTCTCTTTGTTTATCACGTCTTATCATCTGTTGCAAATCCATTGCGTAACTCTGTTGCAGCAGACGGAGGCGTATAAGTATTTTACGAAGCACCCATGTGTTGGTAAAGATGGGAGCATAATTCATGTAAAACAGCTCTGTTTTCTAAAGAGCATGAGCTGCTTTCGCCAATACATGCATCGACGTTACAAAGCACCCCTAGAGGTAATTAATCTTTAATATATACGCCACAGTTTCTTTTATAGGTCCTCTGAACTTCAATACGTACGTGACAGCTAGTGGTGGTGTTGAAAAACAGGTATTCAATGTAGTGAACAAGCTCTTGTGTTGCAACTTCACAGAACGTTACAAACAGATGCTTCGAATATACAACAAAGTCATGTGCTTAGCAGAGTTGTACAAGCCATACGTCTTCTTTAAAGGAAGGTTGTGTCGCGCCGCTTAAATATGCTGTCATTTTTACCATAGCTGACCATGTTACGACACACAGGTTTGACATCACAAACACTGAAGACCTCTGGAAAAGGATGTCAGAGGAAGAGAAGAAAGCGTTCAACTTTACTTTTCAGATGTTCATATTCCTGGACTAGTTAAATATGTACTGAAGTAAGAAAGGATGGAGCTGCCAGCCTCCAAATATAGTAAAAGTCTTCCAGTTTATGCTATGACTATGAAGGGGTACAGAGGAGTTTGTTGAAGGAGATAAGAGGAATTTGCTGCTGTACTCAAAATTAACTCAATGTGCTACCTTGTTGGATATTTCCTAGTCATGCAGCGTTACAAGTTCCATAACTATTTCAATGAGCAGCTCTGTCAGAAAATAATTATTTTATTAGAAACTCATTATTAATATATTATATGTGCAGTATGATTTATTCTTTCTTTCATATATATATGCATTTTTATGCAATATCAGATATTTTTATTCTATAAGATTATTATTTAATTGTTAGTACATTTATTATAAAAGAGGATAATAAATGTTAAATTATTTTTGATAGAATGATTATTATGAGTTTATCAATGCCATATCATTATTTATATTAGTTTTTATTGATTTCTAGCCTTAAAAATATAAATGATATTAAAATGTTTTATTATAGAAGAGATATTTTTAAGTGGATGTCTATAGTAATGAATTTTTTTATATATTATTAATTAATGTTATTAAAAATAAAGTGGTTATGATTTTTGAAAATTATGACATTTTTAGAGGTATCATTGAAGTTATCATTAGTTAAGTATTAATTTAAATTGTAATAGATTATAATTGGAAAATTTTCATAAGAGTAGTTTAGAGTTATGGAAGAGATTACTAACAATATTAAGAAAACAATGATCATTTTAAAGTGGAAGCTTCAAAGCTCTAATAACATAAAAATGGAAGCCTCAAAACTCTAATAACATAAGAATCCTCCAATGAATGGAAGCTTATATTCTGCTATTTTAAAATGATACCTTTTTTAATTATAGTGGAATAATGCAATAAGATAAATATCCTAATCCATTTTATTAAAGCATGCCCAAGATTATTAAAGCATATTCAAGATTGGACGCAAATTATTTCCAATAAGCTTTTCATATAAGTTTGCTTTATTTTTTCATATATTACTTAGAAGATAATAAGAAACCGTTGATTAAACTTAAAGAAATTTATAACCATGACCAAGTTTACCCATGTCTTGAAGTATTTCATACATTTCTATGGATTATATAGAATTAAGTGAAAAAAACACATATATTGAAAAGGAGAAAAAAAGAGGATATCTACTTGGTGCTTAGCAGTTTAGAGGACGATTCTAAAGATTTATATATAAACAATTATTATTTATAAGAACACAATTATTTTAAACTCTAATAGGATTGTGGCTTCTTCATCCAGAACCAATTTTTTCATATATTTATTAATCCACATGATTCTTACTTATGAGCACTCTTCTCAAACTACTTCACTCATAAAATTGACGCCGACACAGACATTTAGAAGCTCTATCTTATGGATGTACATCATAGGTGCAAGAATTAAAAAGAACACATCTCAAAGGGTGATGGAGTGGCACAATATACCCCATTGTTGTGATAAAGTGAAAACGAAACTATTAAAAATAAAAATGCATGAAGTGTGGATGTCTTTTATGTAGTGTGAAGTAGGTACCATAATTTAGGTATTTTAAATATGATTTAATATATACTTTTCATGGAATGAACAAAATATTGTTCATTTGTTGATGTATATGCCACTAATGTTTGGGGTTAGTGTTAGTTGAGGAATTGTATCTTGGGTACAATAACCTATGTATATATATTTCATTTTCTCTTATACAAATTGTCATTTAAAGCCTTTGGTGCTCCATATATAGATGCATTGCTTAGCAAAATTCTAGTTAGTCATTACCAAAAATTTGAGGGATGATTTTAAGTCAACTAGGTTCTCAAGAATATGTTAATGCAACTACGTGTATGCATTTGTAAAAACACATAAGCTTTGTCGATCATATAACCTTAAGCACTACTTATATTTCCATGCACTATATGATATGGTTTACCAAGTAATTTTTTTCAAGACCATAGGTGTTATAATAACATCTGCATTCCTATATTTATTAATAAAAGGAACAATTTTTGCATTGTTATGAAAATGCTCAATGCACCTACTGGAATCATTAATAAGCAGTTGTGAAGGAATAATTTTAAAGGACTAATTTTAATAGGCGATGGAGGAGATTTTGGCTTTTTCATTATTTGTTTCAAATAAGTTTACTATTTAAACAAAATTGTTTTTATATCTCATACACTTTGGTTGTAAGATGGAACCATTATTGATGCAAATTCAAGAGGTAAAGTGTGACTACAATGGTGGTAATTCAGGTTAAAGAAAATAGCAATGCAATAGTATGCAACTAGGTGCTGATAAAAATTATCTATAAGAAACCATCAAGAACCATAAAATCCAATGGGAACACCACTTTTGTATGGTATGGCTAGAAATAAGCTGAAGAGAGGAATTCCTATAAACCTGATGAAATCATGAGGTCGAAAGAGGGTTCTTGGGCCTAAAAATTAACACATCATGACCAACAAAATGGAAATCAAGTGCTACTCTAAAATATCCGTGAAGGGTGGACACTATCATGTAAGTTACGATATTGAAAACCTTCAAATCATAGAATGAAATTTACCTAAGTAAAATATTGTAATCTATTTCGACATTAACAAATTCACATGAAGGCATCGTTGAGGTAATAATACCATACCATTTGCATTTGTATTGGGGGATGCATATTGAGGAAAAGATGACATAATATATTGAGCATATAATAGGGGTTAAAGGGTTTTTATATTTGTAGGTATAAAAAGTGGAGCTCAAAGTTAATGAAAAATTACAAAGGGATATAGAAAATGTTAATGAAAAAATGGATACCTACAATATCTACGGAAAGTAGGGGTTTTTTAAATTGGCAATATGTAATGAGTTTTTATTGGTAAGGGGTTAAACAATTTGAATTTTAGAGGTATTTTCAATATGTATTCAAATTAAGGGTATTCTTTAGAATTCCAAAAACACACATGATATGTTACAGGTTCATTGAGTGAAGCCCCCATGCAAATTTGACCCTAAGTGAAACATCTTTACCTCATAACTCAGTAGCAAAAACATTAAATATTCACTGGGGTTGCAAGATATGTCTATCAAAGGTTCTCAATGTAGTTTTTGAATAATACAACAAAGCTATACTGGATTTTAATAAAAATCATAAGATCTAACTTTGAAAAAAAATATTAGACTAGATACTTGTAAAACAAGAAAGAAGAGAGAATAAAATTGTTAAGAAACTTACTAATGAACCAAGGATTGATCGAGGTGGATTCCTAATCACCCAAAAATATATTTCCTCAGATCACAAGTAAACTAGGACTAGGTTGAAGACCTAACCACAAGCTTTCTAATGGCACAAATGGTGCTGCAATTCGAGTTCATGTGTGGAAGTTACGCCGAGTCAAATTTTCTGGTCAAATTGGGAAAACATGATAGGCTTAGGAGAGCGCTAGACAAATTTAGAGTATCACTAACATTGGTAATCTAGCAAAATTTGGAGGCTTGGCGGATAAATTTAGCAAATGCCAGACAAAGGCATGAGTAACGCTACAGTTGGCAAAACCACCAAATATGGTTTCACTCTTCCAAGTTAAGAGAATGATTCATGGCCCAATAGCATGGGACCACGTGGCCCAATCAGATGGCCCCACGTGGCACCCAGAAAATGACTCAATCAGCCGCAACCAACCTAAGTAGCAACTTATCGTAAAATTTCAACAGTCAAAATTTTGGCAATTTGTTTTAAACAAATTATGTTAAATATAACTGAATGGTTATGGTTCCAACTATGTCTACGGTTCGCCAAACCAATAACTGATGATTTAAAATATGGCAAACAAGATTGGCGGTATACCAAATTAACAAAGTTTTATCGGTTGGTGACTTGGTAAACGACAAACCATTTATTGGATGTGACGTATTCAACCTTGGTTTGAATATGTTTAAACAACAATTTCTACAATTTATATGGTGGTCAACATATTAAATTAAACAGGTGGTTTATATTTAATAAATATAAATAGATAATATTCATTTCCTTCCATGGAAATGCACATTCTCTCCTTCCACTACATGTATACTCCTCAAAAATATGTATTTCCCTTGTAGTCTTCACTCATAATATCATTAGTGGAAGGCTCAAGGTACATTATCACCCCAATTGTGAAATATTTATTATTGGTGATAAAACAAGAATGTATGTTGGCTTATTTGTAGCTCCTTTTTTGTACTTCACTAATCGGTGAAAATGATAGTAACAATCTTAACAATTTATAATGTTTCACTTGCTGCATCTTACTCTTGATATGTAGGAATTGAAGGACTTAATGATCAATATATTCTTTTCGCAAGAGATAGTGCCTCCTCTTCTTCATCACTTGTACAATTGCATGTTGGCTTTTCATGTACTACTCTATCAAACAACTCTAAATAGTAACCCATAGGTTTTCCTTCTTGCATGAACACCACTCCTAATGCGTACATACTAGTATATGTATATCACTCAAAAATTCATTGGAAATTTGGCATGACTAAGATAGAAGCTCCAGTAGTATTCTTCCTCAAGCACCAACACAACCCCTACTATCCCCAACCCTAAGTAAGTGTAGAAAGAGGTAGCTGTAACAACCCCATGTTAAAGTTTCATGTAATAAATGATATTAAAGGTAAAAAAATAAGACCAAGGCCATGGGACATGTAGTCCAAGCTAAATGTTGACAAATCACTATAGTAGGCATAAATTGTGGTTTATTATGGCTAAGGAAATTGAAAAAGGCATTGGAAAAGACAAAGAGGAAAAATTGACATTTGATTATAAAAATAAAGGAAAATAGGAGAAATGGGAGATGAAGAGACACAATTTTAATGCAAAGGAAAATTAGATGAAAATGAAGAAGATAGGGGCATCAATGATAAAAACGATTTAGAGAAATAATTCATAGCTTTTGCTACTTTAGCTTTTGCCAGTTTTGGCTTTGGATTAGTTTTAGAGAGAGAGAGAGAAGAGAAAAAGAAAGAAAAGTAAAGCAAGGAAAGGAAGGAAAGGGAAATTTCCTTCATAAAAAGAAAGAAAAAGAAAAAGAGATAAATATATCGATGCTTGTTGGGAAGTACTCAACAGGACAAGGACTCCATGCATTGTTGAGCAAGGACTTTGTGGAAGTCTTGCCTTGGTCACACGTCTTTGGAATCTAGAGTAGTGAGCACCCACATCACATCATTGCGCAATGCCTCTAATGCATTTTTAAATGGCATATGCATGATTATAGGAATTCACATAAAATGTTGCTTTTTGTTTATTTTTAATGAAAGAAATAGACGCATCAATGATAAAAAGGCTTCAAATAAATAGTTCACAACTTTTTTTGGTTTAGATTTTGTAATTTTTGGATTTGGATCAGTTCCAAAGAGAAGGAGAAGAGAAAAAGCAAGAAAAGGAAAGAAACAAAAAGGAAGGTCTTGGCTCATTGTATTGTAACAAATCTTATTTATATATTAAGAGTCTCCATGGTAAAGTGGAGGTGAATCTCTAAGGTTAT
>APFE031089433.1:0-18990 GCA_000404065.3 Pinus taeda | reverse complement strand
TCTAAAACACATAAAATAAACAATGTGAGAGCATAACACATAAAACACATATACATAGAAATTTCCCCCTGGATCCCAAAACCGAGATGACCAGCTTGATTTTTCATTATGTTCCTTTCAATGTTCCAATACATATTTATACATGCCGAAGCATCCAATACCATGGACCGAAAAACCATGTCATCCAATACCATTGATCGAAAATCGTCGCGTCCAAAAAAACACGTGCGAAAATGATGCACAAATCCATAGGTGGGTCTGCCTAACATAGGGTCCAAAACCAAAATTTTCCAGGGCGCTACCCCGGACCCCATAAAGTGGGGTTACGGGTGCCCCTCAAACCCCTTGTTAACTACGTCGAAAGAATATAACACAACCCAAAAACATAGTGTTGCCATGCCTACCCATAACTTCCCACCAAACCTGCTATAGCTAACACTGGCGATAAATCCTCGTTCACATGTTTACACTGCCATGGTAACTATTTGTGTTTAAAGCTAACCCCAACGACTTTTCAACACGTGTTCACATGCTGACTATAACGGTTAGGACCTCCGATGCAGCTAAGGTTCTGATAGTTAACTCTAACGGTCTTTACGCATCTGGTCATATGAACCCTCTCTCTGGTGGTTCCGATATGGTTAACGGCCAGCAGTTAGGGTTGTTAACAATTTTATATTGTTTTATAATATATTTTTAGTTTGATTAAACAAAGGTCGAGAGGGTTATTTCATAGGGTTTGAATTTTAAGGGTCCATTGATGTTTTAGGACTTATAGTTTAGGTCTAGAACTTTTCAAAAACCCCTTGTACATTCTTTTGTCACAATGTGACCTAAAACCACATGCCTATCATTGAAAAACAACGATATTGATCCTTTGCAACGACGACAACCTTGATGACATATCAAACCTCTGCAATGGACGACATAACCATGCAACACAAATTTTGCCAAGAAGAACGACTAAACACATGTCATCATCCAAGTCATAGGGAACTGTCGATGAACTCATGTCAACAACCAGGTACAACCCATATCCACTGAATACCATGAACACTATGAACATTACCTGAACAACCTCATCCATAACCAATACTATCGAAACTAAAAAACACCCATGAACTGCATGTTGATGATGACATTGAACACTGATGATGACACCTAAACACCTATGCAATAAAAAAACTGATCCTCCTGGATCATTCCTCTCCACTTGAAAGCTTTTGGACAACAAAATTTTGACTAAACAAATAGTCGATGAGGGTATAACTCCCTCTCTTTCCACCTTGACTTGAAGATGTACTAATACATTCAATCAATCACCTGCAAGTGATGACCATTATGATGCTGACCATGGCACTTTTTCAGTCGGTGACCTGTTTCTTCCATCTACAGTACAAACAACTTGCGACGATGGAAAAACAACATGTTATCAACATGGAAATTGAATTATTTCCACGAAGAATCATGAGTTAGTGATTCGAAAAAATCTTTGAAAACAATAGTTTTAGAACTTTCTTCAATACATCTTATGGGTATTAACAATCTAGTTTCTGGAATAACTGAAATATTCAAAGACTCCTTTGATGTTGAATTCATATCAATTACTTGATTTGATTTTCTTTCCTGTTAACTAATTACTAAGTGAACTTGCTGCACAAAACTCATCTAGCTTTGATGTAAAGACTGTTTTAACTTAGTTTGACTTTGAAAGTATCTAAGTAATTGTTGACTTACTTGAATCACTATTTCTTCATCTATTAACTGATATTTCCATTGACTAACACTTGCATTAGTTTTCAAATCATTATAAGGATACTTTAGATCTTATTTCGAAAATTCTTTGTCATGAAAACTTATAGACTTCCTCTCCACTTGAAAAGAGGCTTCATTAATTTTCAAAGCATGAAATGATCATTCAATACCAAGGAAATTGTAACACTGATTTTCCGCAATACTGACCTACAACCTTGAAACTGAAAATAAACATACCATCTGAAACAAGTCTCTGATTATATTCGCATGTACCAATCCCTGCAATACTCTGCTGATGATGATAGTTTCTAGAATTCAGTTGAATGAATGAGTTTAGATTCATTATGTCTTTAAAAATATGTTCATAGGATATTAAATGTATCTCATGTTGTTTATCCTGTTTATGAATAAGAGTTCTTGGAACAGAATTAACCACCTTGACCAATTGATCTATAAACTGAATCTTGCATTCCAAACAATCATCCTTGTGTTCTTCCTTAAAAAACATGAGTACATATTTACTTGAACTTCTAAACTGCTTAACTTGATTTGTAACAATTAAATCCAAGTTTGGTTTGAATTTATGTTTCCTAACAATAAATTCAACCCCTTCCTTCTTTACGTGATATTTATGTTCTCTTCTGTAAAACACTGCATCTCTATCATAAAGATAAGGACTTCCTAAGACAACTCCACACATGTATACTGGGACCACATCTAACTCCACTTCATCAATGTACTTAGATGTAATTACAAATTTTAACTGACACTGCTTTGTGACATGTATCTGAGTTGATTTATTAATCCAACATAATGGGTATGCTCCCTGATGATTCAGTGTCTCCAATCCCAATCGATTAATCATATGTTCAAATATTAAATTTTCTTGTGATCCACTGTGAAACATTGTGTCAATATTTGTATGCTTAGAAGTTATCCTTATGTGGAAGAGTTCAACTCTTTTATCCTCATGTGAAGGATTTATGTTTGAAGAACATACAATAGTTTTCGAACTTGAACCAGTGTTAGAAGTTTTACATGTCATAACCATGGTGGTTATCCTCCTTTCATCACCTGAATCTAAACCTAGATCCTGTTGGACTGCTACAATGGCCCTTTTTTCATCCTTCACCTTAAGGAACTTTTTGGGCTTAAGTTCTGGATGAAGTTTCCAACACTTCGATTCATCGTGAGTGATTCTTTAGTAATGAGAACAAGTAGGTCTTTCCTTCAGAATGATCGTTGATTTCTTTCTCTTTGAAATGTTCTTCCCCTTACTATCAATGGAATATTTGGTTTCCAACACTTTGTATGATTGCGATGAAAACTTGAATGGTCTGCCACCTGATACAATATGTATGGCTTGAACACACACCTCATCAAAATCATCAGGATTAAACATCAATAATGTATGCTACAAATATGAATGTAAACTACCGATGTATTTTAACAAAGTTTCACGCGTATCTACTGAAATATCATGCGCTAATGCTTTCTTTCTGAACTCTTGAAGACTCTGCCATTTACCTTTCCTCAGATGTTGTCAATCAATAACAACTTGCTGCATTTATCCTAAAGGATGGAATTGTTTCCTAAGAGCTTTTAAAAACTTAGACCATGAAGAGACAACTTTTCCTTTACGCTTTACATCTATTTGAGTTTTACTTTCCCACCAGATTAAAGTTGTTCCTCCCATTTTATGTGTAGCTAACTGAATTTTAGTTTTATCGCTAGAAATGTTCTGAATGCGACAATACACTTCTAACTGCTTTGTCTAATTATCTAGCTTTTCAGGATTCATTTCGCCATCATAAAAAGGTAACTCAAATTTAACATGAAGTTCCAAAAGAGATGTTTTCTTAGGTTTCTTTTCTATTTTAGATTCCTCAGTGGAAAAAGAAGAAGAACAGGATGATGGAGATGATGGAGGTGAAGGTGGTTTATCAGCCTTGCCTTTATCTTTGTCCTTCTTTGATATCTTTGAAGAAGAATCATCTCTCGCCTTCTTGTCTTTGTACAATTCTCCCAACATCTATTGCATAGTTAAGAACGCCTGCTGAAGCTTTTCTTCAATCATCTTTTTTTTAGTGTTTTCACCTGCATCAGGTCCTGACATGGTCGATTTCTGAATGACTCGTTGCTTTCCAATCTCTGCATCGATTTGCTCAAGGATTCGTTTTCCTCGTAGCGATTTTGACCTAGTTAACATTCAATGGCACATTCTACAAATGCAAGCTACTCTGATATCAAATTATATGATTTGAAATGATCATAAACTAAATACTGATGTAGAATTGATTAACCATTAATGATTTGAATGATAACTGAAAGCACAGAAATTGAGGTAAACTGCTTGAGCAAAACACTTTACGACAACTTATTAAACATGAAAACGATGTATAACAGAAGTGCAAACAGTAAAAACATAGTTATACTAGACAACAAATTGATGACGGAGTTCGTCCCTGATGGAATACGTCTCAGGGTCCACTTTCAAGATGGGAAACCATTTTTATTAAGAATTAGAATAAAGGAGTCGATTACACAGTGATTTAGTTAGACTAAACTTGCACACAGGTAATACTGACCTCTTTCAACCAATAGCCCTTTGAACTAGCTTTCGAACACTGCTTACGGTTTCCAAAACCGACCTCGGATGCTACCAAAACATTTAAAACAAAATCACCTATCTCCTCCAAAATCTGCATACAAAAGTTAAAAACCACTCTCCTGTCTTTCGATGGACAAATCCACCTTTTAAAGGCCTGTGGATACATTGAAACCACCTTGGCTAAATTTAGGATGAATGAAGTTGCAATATGGATATTTGGCAGCCTCAGTCCAGTTGCCAATTGACACCTAAGATAGGGTTTCATGATGGAGGAATTAGTTGGCACCACAAAATGCAACAAAAATTCACTTTTAGACTATAGGTTAGCCCGAAACTGTTAGTGGCTAGCTAACCGAGTGGAGGGCATTGACAACCCATGTGAATAGATCATAATTGCGATTTTGGAGTTCAACAGTTCCATTGACCATTCACCATAACGGTTGATGGTGGCAGTTATCCCGCAGCTCACATAGCGCTGCCATGCCTAACCGTAACTACCTACCAAACTCGTTGTGGCTAACACTAATGGTGAATCCCCGCTCACATGTTTACACTGCCACAGTAACTGGTTGCAGTTAAAGCTAACCTCGATAGTGTTTCAATGCGTGTTCACACGTTGAATGTTGCAGTTAGGACCTCCGACAGGGCTATGGTTCCAATAGTTAACTCTTGACAACCTTTACACATATGGTCATATGAACCCTATCTCTCGCGGTTTCAATACAGTTAGCAGCCAACGTTTATGGTTGTTAATAGTTTTACATTGTTTTATAATATGTTTGTAGTTTTATTATAAACAAAAGCCAAGAGGTTTATTTCATAGGGTTTGAATTTTAATGTTTTTGACATAGATTTTGGACCATTGATGTTTTAGGACTTAGGTGATAGGACTTAGGGTTTAGGTCTAGAACTTAAAAAAAAAACCCTTTTACAATATTTTATCACAATGTGACATAAAACCACATGCCTATCGTCGACAAACAACGATATTGATCCTTTGCCATGACAACAACAATGACGACATATCAAACCTGTCACACCCCCAAGCCTACGGTGGTCTTTCAACCGTGCCGGCGAGGTGCAACACCACCACATACTTTCTTTTTAACAATACTAATGTATGTGGACTACGCCTAATTCACAACTGATAACTTAGTTTGTGTTTCGCAACCAAGTATAAAATGCATTATACCTTTATATCAATGATCACCCATACTTAATCATTATCCACAACAATATAAAAGAACATCAATTGCACGATATAAAGGGGAGGGGAAACTCCCAAACAGTCTGTCCAACAATGTATTATATATTAGTTTTACAATAGTACAATGCTCAAGTGTGCTTGGAAAACTCCAAGCCAACACTTAGCCAAATTTTACAATCATAGGCAACCTGCTTTTTACATAAGCGTATGCACACCTTTGCACCAAGAGTGAGTGCCCACACGGGTCACCAAGACACTCTATACAATCCTGCACAACCGCCCATTCAAACCTCAGCTCACGGCCCTCTCATCCAACCAACGTCTAAGTGTCAACTCTGTGCACACACCATGTAGAGCACATGAGTTATGCGCATCCAAACTGCGCACTCTCACTTGTTGTGCGAAGATACAAGAGAATGAGCGAGTTGTTGTCGAATGTTTTGGAGCGTTCCACGCTCACACATATATACACCTCCAACATGGGCGAGGGGTGGGCGAAAGCCCCATGGCTGACTCCCAAACGCCATCAATGCAAGCCCCCAACGCTCATCACCATTGTCGGCTTTGTCATATGTAAGCCGCTCTCCAATGCCATATAAATTCCTCCAACACTTAGTCGCATAAGTGTTGTATCGCTCGCATATGTATCTTCCTTCGTCGCAAAGTTCGTCGCTTTTAGTGCGAAGTCGCCCGCGCTCCGTCGTCGTGCAGTCGTGCATGCTTGCCCGGCGTGCGCGCGCGCCTGGGCGCCCGGTGCCCACCCGTCACAAATCCATAAGGCGTTACAAAACCTCTCCAATGGACAACACAACCATGTCGACAACAATCCTGCAAAGACGAACGACTAAACACATGTCATCGTCCAAGTTCTAAGGAACTGTCAATGAACTCATGTCGACAACCAGGTACAACCCATATCAACTAAACAACATGAACGCTATAAACATTACCTGAACAACCTGATCCATAACCAACACTGACGAAACTGAATGACACCCATGAACTGCATGCTATGATGACACTAAACATTGATGATGACACTTGAACACCTGTGCAATTAAATCAAAGGATCCTACTGGATCAAACATATAATAGCTTAATAGAATCATCTTATTTAGCTCAATAGAATCTTCTTATATTCCTCCTTTCAATTATAATAGACTCGAGGTACATTTCCCTCTCAAAAATTTAAATATGTTTTTTTTTAAATAATTATTGTTAAATTTGATTTTGAACTTGTACAACTGAAGTTATCTATTTTTTTAAAGGAAATCAGTTATACAATACATATGAGAGAGTTTATAATTTCTAGTTATTTAAAATGTATTTTCAGTTATAAAAATAAATTGAATATTTAAAAATTTGATTTTTTTTTAATTACTAAAATTATGCTATAATTTAACATTTCTACTCAATTTTAACATAATTCTAAAATTAACTCCAATACGTCAAAATAATGGTCATAATTTCAACAAATCTTTTATACACTCCCTTATACAATTCCACATTTCAACCCTACACAATACCTTTTAGGGAATAAAAGCTAATATATAGTCTCTACCCAAAAGTTTCTTTTAGAATGCGTAGTTTCCGAACTTGAAAAGCATCAGAATGAAAATAAAATATAAAATATAAAAATCTCAAAAACGGAAACCTCATGGATGCGCGTTTGATTGGCCTACCTGAAAAAACATGACAAAACTTGAGCATACACTAGTATTGAATATTTTGAAAACGGAAATTTCACTTGAGTCGAAACGAAACATGCGTGACCTTTTGATGTTGAAAAAAAGGAAAATCGTGGTTTTAAGAGAGCAATATGCCAAACCACTGATCTGGGCGGAAAAGGATTTCAACTTGAGATGGTAAAACAGAATTCTGGAGATTTTGTATGGAAATGATAAAGGGGTTCAATCAGGTTTTTTGAGTCCAAATACTTGTACCACAAACATGTTCCAATAAATTTACAGATATTCAGTTTCAGTTCGCTCAGTTCTGCATTTTTGTATGATATCAACAAATTCAATGAAGTGACAAAAAGTATCAGAAAACTTTATGGACACTTTAAAAACTTCAAAGAAGAGGAGTAACTTGCCCGAAACGTCATTAGTCATTATTGTTGTCATTAGTCACTAGTGTCGTGTGTGAAGCTCATTCGTGAAAAGAAATCACAAGAAAGAGGAGTATAAATTGCGACATCGTTTTTCCTTTTCTCTTTAAACAAACTAAAAAGGAGAAAAGTTGCAATCGGAGAGACAACAATTTCAATGATCTCCATATAATTCTATATAATGCAACTATCTAACCCAGTGAACTGAATCAATCTACATTGAAAACGCATTTTTCAGAGTCAAAGAAAACCCGCGACAGCTTCCACCAACGGTAACATTTAGGTAATCTTCAATTTAAGCATTGAAGAAATATTCAACTCATACATTATATCGCCACTCCAGCACAAATGGGAAAATCAACGTTTAATTCAGATTTACAAGCTAAGAAAGGCCTTTAATGTAGTTGTAGTGTTACAAGACCCAAACGTGTGTTCACCTTGCTTTGCTATACATTTGCTATTCTCGGAGAACAATATTACACCATTTTCAATTGCTATTCTCGGAGAACAATCTAACACAATTCATTTGCTATTCTCGGAGAACAATCTTACACCATTTTCTATTTTCAGAGAATAATATTTACATAGGGAATCAGCGGTTGTCACCCTTAAATGTTGCTCAATGTACGGTCCTGTAAAAGGCAATATCTTATCTATTCTGTTCGACTTTTATGCAGAATGTTGTATGACTTTGACAATGATGTTTGACTCTGTCCGATGCAGAAAATGTATCAAAATATAAATATTCCACAATTATCTATTATGCACATTTTTCAAATGCCTTGATTTCCATAAATATACATTGTAGCAAATGTAAAATGTGCTCTCAAATCGGCCAGAACTACGATTGCCTGCAATCTTTGTTAAATATATTACATCTGTAGTATGATTTTTTCATTCATAAAAAAATTATGGATTTTTTTGCGATATCAAATATTTGTATTCCATCATACGAATAATTATTTAATTGTTAGTATATTTATTTTTATAAAAGAGGAGAATAAATGTTAATTTATTCTTGATAAAATGATTATTATATTAATTTATGATGTTTATATTGATTTTTATTCATTTTGAGTATTAAAAATATAAATATATTAAAATGTTTAATTATGGAATATATATTTTTTCCTTATGTTTATTGTAATGAGTTTTTCTTGTCTTAGCAGATTAGATGGGGTTAATGTCATTAAAAATAAGTGTTATATTTATAGATGTATTATTGAAGTTACTATTAGTTTAAGTTTTAATTGAAATTGTAATATATTATAATTGGAAAAGTGTTATTCCCCGGATGCGGGTGCTGGCACGTCACAGGGGGTCAAGCCACATGCCCAGCATGTGCCGCCCCGTGCTAATGAGAACGGTTAATGGGAATTAGCCGCCGAAGTTTAATACCCCGCAACCCGAGCTCTGGGCATTCAATGCCGAGCAGAAGGAATAGATGGAGTGGCAGATCGCAGTTATTGCTCGTTTGCAGCGAAGGAATGAGGTAGGATATTATGGTGCAGAGGGGAAAAAGCGAGCGCATTGGTATGGTGAGGTTGAGGAGGCGCAGACGTGGAAGAACTCGGGGTGGGCTGTTATCCTACCACCTCGACAAACAGTCTTGGCTTCCCGTCGATGCAGGTCAGGCAAACTGGTTACGAGGAGCGAAACTCCTCCCTCAGGCAACGTTTGCTCAGAGGTTGTCACGCCTGAGTGGGACTGGTGGAGAGACCCGCCCTGTGCTTGATTTTACAATTCGCCTCAGGGTCTCGAGGAAGACATAGGGATTTTCATGGCAAGGTTGCGAGAGAGGCAATCAAGCAGAAGGGGACCTGGGCGAGGGTCTTCCTCTCGCACACCGGCAGCGGATGAGCACCATCACTACTGCTGCTATTACTGCTATAGGCGTGCAAGGGCTACTCCAATTCAAGCTGGGCAATTCTTGGAGGTTGGCTGCTCAAGTGAAGGGGCGCCAGTTCTTCCAGCATTCGCCTCGGCTGTGTTCCACCTGGGCAGCTCAAAGGATAATTCAGGTATTAATGCCCATATTTCAGTTCTTTTTACAAAAATTCCAGAAGGGAATGAGGGCGGGAAATCTCCAGGATTGGCAGAACCACCTCCAGAGGGCACTGGAGTGGAGAGCCATGTTCTGCAGCCACCAATTGAGGTGGGCACCTCAGGGAAGGAGATTCGGCACGCCCCCTTGCATCCCCAGGCGCTGGAACCCCAGAGCACGGCAAAGGATCCATGGATCGCCATGTGGGAGGGAATCCCTGAGGGCCAGGGATGGTGCATTATCGTGGAAGAAAAAAGTCCCTGCGACGACTGATACTCCGATGCGCGCTCCGGCACATGCCTTTCTCTCTCAGCTCGGGTCCAGGAAGAAGGTCTCTGCGGGTATTTTGGTTCTGGTCCTCACTGTGTTTGTTCACTTGTAGTCTTTTACACTGTCTTGTCTATGTTGGTCTAGTTTACTCTCAGTTCTTAATACTGTCATGTACATGTCGGTCCACTGTAAGTTCTCCGTTGGTCCACAGTCAGTTTTTGATGGAAGCCCCTGCGTGGGCCGTCATGCTCATGTTTAACTCTATGTGGTTCTATGTCCGGTTGTTTGTCAAGTCACATTGATTTCCAGCCTCAGTAAATTTTTGGAGGAATTTTGGAAGTCCTGTAGGTGCTGCCCCTGCGAGGGAGCTTTCAGTTTCTAAGCTAAGCAATCCAAGGCGCCACTGCTGGCCCTGGATAGCTTGTTTCACTGCTTGTAAAGTTTACCTATACATATAATATAATAGACTAGCTAGTTTTTTACCGAGAAAAAAAAAATTGGAAAAGTGTTATTAGTTTAAGTTTTAATTGAAATTGTAATATATTATAATTGGAAAAGTTTTATAATAGTAGTTTAGAGTTATGGAAGAGATTACTATCAATATTAAGAAAAAAATTTATCATTTTAAAGTGGAAGTTTATATTTTTCTATTTTAAAATGATACATTTTATAATTATAGTGGAATAATGCAATTAAGATGAATATCCTAGCCTTTTTTTCATTAAAGCATACTCAAGATTATTAAATCATATTCAAGATTGGATGCAAAGTATTTCCAATAAACTTTTCATATAAGTTTTCTTGATTTTTCGATAAAGTAATAAGAGCATAATAAGAAGTGAAGTGGTTATTAAAGTTAAAGAAATTTATAACCATAACCAAGTTTATCCATGTCTTGAAGCATTTCATACATTTCTATGGATTATAGAAAAAAAAACACATATATTGAAAACGAGAAAAAAAAAAGACATCTACATGGTGCTATTTAGAAGATGATTCTGAAAATTTGTATATAAACAATTACTATTTATAAAAAATAACTATATTCAACTCTAATAAGATTGTGGTTTCTTCATGCACAACCAATGTTTTTATATATTTTATGAATCCACATAATCCTTGCATATGGCCACACTTCTCAAATTACTTCACTCATAGAATTGAGGCCAACACTCATATTTAGAATCCTATCTTATGAATGTACATCATAAGTACACGCATTTAAAACAACACATCTCAAAGGGTGACGGAGGGACACCATACACCCCATTCATGTAATAAAGGGAAAATAATCTACTAAAATTAGCAATATAAGTGTGGATGTATTTATGTAATGTGAAGTAGTTACCATAAATTATGTATTTTAAATATGATCCAACGTATACTTTTCACGGAATTAACATAATATGGTTAATTTATTGATGAAGGCACCATGAATGTTCAAGGTTAGTGCTATATTTTGGTTACAACATTTTATGGATATATATTTCATTTTCTTTTACACATATTGTCATTTAAAGTCTTTGTTGCTCCATATATAAATGCATTGCTTAGAAAAATTCTAAATAGCCATTACCAAAATTCGAGGGATGATTTTCAGGTAACTAGGTTCTCAAGAATATTTTAATGCAACTATTTGTATTCATTCTTAAAAACATATAAAATTTCTTCCTCCTAAAGCCTTGGCACTACTTATATTGCCATGCAGTGTGCCACATAGTTTACCAAGTAATTTTTTTCTAGACGATAGGTGTTAAAAGCACATGCCTATTCCTATATTTATTAGTAAAAAGGCCTAGTGCAAACATTTTTTACATTGCTATGAAAATGCTCAATACACCTACTGAAATTGTTAATAGGCATCTATGAAGGACAAATTTCAATAGGTGATGGAGGAGATTTTCAGTGTTATTATGAGAACAATGTTGGACTTTTCCTTATTGATTTCAAATAAATTTACTATTTAAACAAAAATATTTTTAAATTCATACACTTTATAAAATAAAATAAAAAAAAAAACATATTGGTTCTCTTGAATTGTAGTACATAGATCAAATTGGAGCACCATTTCTTTTTAAAAGAAATTATTTGTAAATTTAATCAAATGGAAAATTTCCACTTCTTTTAAGAGAAATTATTTGCTAAATTTAAAATTTAAAAACAATTAAGGTAATTTTTTACATATTGACATTAAAAACAACAAATTCCTAACTTAATTTATCATAATAAATTTTAATATATGTATACTTTTCTCTTAAAATTAAAATCTTTCTGTAAATATACAATATAATTTCTTCACGTTTACACTGAATCCATATTATTTATTTTAACTGTTATGGAATATTTAGTACAAATTAAGATTTATGTAACTAGTGGAACTCCACAGAATACCATGAAATTATATTTGAAATGAAGATACATATTTACATCAAAGAAGAGTTTCTAAAGCTTAATATTTTTTCATTCATGTATTTTAACATATAGATAGTAACCATATTGTACTGCAATTTACAATTCTTTTTCCATCACATTATTGTTTGTTCGATCTCCTTCATAGTCTTAAGAAAGTAAAAAAAACAACCATGTATCTTTGTTAGTGTATTTTTCATTCAACTTTAATGACCCCAAAAAGATTTAAAAGTGAAAAAATATGTGTTTCTTATTAGTCCCTGCCATCTGGCAATGGCGAGGGACTATAGTAATCAAAAACCACGATGTTAATATTAGATGAGCTGTTTGTGAGTTGTTTGTTACTGCCAGTTCGTGGATTAAAATGAAATTTTTTAGATACATAGTGATTTACTATCTTATTTGGCCTCTTCCTGAGGCAGGGAGGAAAAAAATTAGGTTATATATATTTATGTTTTTCCTATCAATATTAGATCATTGATAGATCAACTTGATGCTAGCATTAATGCGAGACATTTAATGCTTCGAATTTGGATGTTCTCTGATATCATGCCTAATGCTTGGGATGTTCACTGATATCAAATTTTGTGGAGACAAACATTGTCTTATTTCAAACAGACAAGTGCAGACAGGTGGAAGATAGACAGGTGGTCTGTGTGGCCTGCATGAAGATGCGTGTGGCCACATGAGGTCTCTATCAGAGTGGCGAGAGGAGGCCTCTATCAAAGTGGCGATTACCTTTCTCAATAATAGTTTTTCTGCAACAGATACCATTACCTTTCTCTGCTACCATCACCTTTCTCTGCAACGGTTTCTTTGCAACAACTCTACAAAGAGTTTCTCTACAACAACTACGGGTATCGAAACTTCTACCATTACCTTTCTCTGCTCCAGTTTCTCTACAACAACTATGGATATTGAATTCAAATGTATCTGCAACAGCTATGGATACCGAATTAAAATGTAAGGATAATTACCTTTCTTTGTGGCTTCTGTAGCATACTATAGTCACACCAACAACATAAGCGGTTGACCGAAATGATGACCCTGCAAACTTGCAAAAGCAAAGATGCACCCAAAGGCTCAGTTTGGTTGGTATGTATCCAAAGGTAAGCTTCCTATTGTCTTTCATTATCCTCCTCAGCTTTACTCTTATCTGCCCTTTCCTCTTCTTCATTCTTATTATGTGCTTCTGATATGGGTTGTCCTTGCTCAGAAGTAGGAGTGGTAAAGAAACCCTCTCGAAGATGAGATACAATGGATAGAGTCGACTGTGTTTCTATGGTGAGATACATTGAATAAGGTGAGATAAAACTGGAATGGTTACTAGCTATGGATATAAAAGCAAGGCAGTGGAAGCTAGCCTCACCTCTTCGAAGAAGTTACTGCTAGTGGTGGATCTGGCTTTCGAATGTCATTTCCATTGCTCTTTCTAGTATCATACTCCACTTCAACCAATTTGTTATTCGAATCCCCATTCATGGTAGATCTGACTCCAATTTGTTATTTGAATCCCCATTCATAGTAGAGTTGAACAATCCCAACTACTGCCCATAACTATTCTTAGGGAAATAATTTTTCTCATTTGTTACAATGAAATCCAGGCCATCGCCATCGTTTCCACTCTTGTTTTGTTTATCTTGACATGCTTCTGCTCCAACTTTAGCTGACTCTGAAGACAGTATTCCAACAAGAGGTTTAGAAATAGTTCAAATGACAAACCCTCTGATAAGAGTAATAGCAGGAGCTGACTCGACTCAGCTACTCAACTGTGGATGTTGTGCTATTAGGCTAAAACCAGTGGGACCATCATATTAGTCTTACCCCTGTCTCTTTCTTCCATCGGATTGCAACCAAGACTAGTTGTATCACAAGTATGCCTTCCAAAGCACTTCTTTACAAATCTAAAATGGTTTGGAATGCACTTCTTTATATATCTAAAATGGTTTAGAATGTCTTGCAAGAAATTTCCCTAAAAAAGAGTTTGTGTTACAATAGTGAGAAAACAATTCGTGCAGGGCTTCTCTTCATCAACCAAAGGGCTCTTCAACCAGTCACATTATCATGTGCTTCTGCATATGTCATTATGGGCATGTGTCATGTGCTTCTGCTTGTGTCAATATGTCCTACATTTTGTTAGAATTATGGCCTTTGGAATTAAAAGCAAGATGATTAATTAACTTGTGACTATAGAGCTTGATTATGGCTTGTTGGTGTTCCTCTAAAGCGTCTGGGTCCACAATAGGCTTAATTGGGACTTCTTTATTCTCTTGTATAGTATTTATATTATTTCCAATTCGTGGTAATGGAGCAAATAGAATGAGATGGTTGTTTGCATACAGTTTAAGTGAGATGCCCGAAAAAAGGCATTAAGCATGTCTAGTACTATATGTTGCTTGATGAGTGTAACCCTGCTAACATCAATAAGTAAGTTATCCATGTACCTAAGGTAGACGTAAGGAGAGCAGGCTAAAAAGGTATGCACCTGCATGCTTGATTCCTTACATTGAACTTACATACCATATATGCCTTAGTTTGCCAATATCAGATAATGATTGTTGTATGATCACTATATGGGAATAGAAGCAAGCAGGTATCTGGATACATCTCAATAAGGTAGAAATAGTGAGAGTTTAAGTATAGATAAGCTTGTATCATTTGGAACACTAATACCTATACAATATTGGTATATCATGATAGTGTAACCAAGAGACTATCTAAACTATATACAATGTGGAGTAAGCACGTATTCAGTGTATTCAATCTCTGTGAATATGTTAACTCTCACATAGCCTTATGTAAACACTTGAGATTACGGGACTAGTGACGATATACGAGCTAAAATGTCACAAGTAAGCTATACTAATTCAATATCATGTGTAGATTACATATAATACATTTGTTATCACTACTCTATGTAGATGTAGCTTATCCACAACCTATTCACTATAGTTACTATAGACTGGATTATTGAAGACACAGGCTTCCGACAAAAATAGATAGGTGTTAGTGTTGAACTCATCTTCGACTAAGAGATCAAACTAAGAGATCAATGGGATTAGAAACAATGCATGCTTGAAAGGGAGATGAATGGAATTGGAAACAACACATGCTCAGAAGGACGTAGGTTCTAAGTACTGTTTCTAGAACACAAGTTTCGGTCTTATGTTCCATTTAAGCGAGTTTTGACTGGTTGTATTCCATCACAGTATTAGGGGCCTGAGTGAGGGATAAAACCACGCAAGAAAGCTTATCCTACACCCCTCTCCCTTCCACACAACAAGTAAGTCATTTTGGGCTCTAGACCAATGGATATGTCCTCCAATGATGTATGTACTTTTGTGCGTTCCATAGAACACACTTATTGAGATCATGCTTAGTACAAAGCACGATGTTTGTCTCTTGTTGGGCTGGGCTGAACCCTCAGATACGTTTTGAGAAATGAACACAAACATCATTGCTAGGACCTCTCCCTACTTGATAAAGACTTGATGTCAGACATTTTGGGTTGTGTTATATTCTTTCACGTAGTTAATAGGGGGTTGAAGGGCATCCGCAACCACACTTTATGGGGTCCAGGGCAGCGCCCCAGAAAATTTTGGTTTTGGACCCTATGTTAGGTTAGGCAGACCCACCTATGGCTTTTTGCATGATTTTCACACATGTTTTTTGGATACAATGATTTTCAGTCCATGGTATTGGAAGCGATGGTTTTTGGTCCATGGTATTGGACGTGATGGTTTTCAGTCCATGGTATTGGATGCTTTGGCATGTATAAATATGTATTGTAACGTTGAAAGGAACATAATGAAAAATCACGCTGGTAGTCCCGGTTTTGGGATCTAGGGGAAATCTCTGTGTATATGTGTTTTATGTGTTATGATCTCACATTGTTTTTTTCTATGTTTTAGAATTCATATGCAGGGAATTTTTGTATGGGGTTAAAACCTACATTTGGTATCGGAGTTGTTTTGGCTTCAAGGGGACACTTTTGTTGTTGAGGGGTTTCGCTCGGGCCTGTGGTAGACCCTATTCAGTGGGAGATATGCAAGATCGGTTCTGGTGGTGAAAGAAGATGGCGAGCACTAGAAATATAGAGATCAATAAATTTAATGGTCAAATTTTTGAGTTGTGGAAACTCAAGATGGAGGATCTATTGGTGGATAAAGACCAGTGGAACGTGGTAGATCTAGGTACTAAACCAACGGGAGTGTTCGATGAAGAATGGAAGAAGTTGGATCGGACGGAAAAGAGCACAATATGATTGTGTGTCTCAAATTCAGTATTGCTGAATGTATCACGGGAAGCTACGACAAAGGCTTTGTGGGACAAGTTAGGGACTTTGTACCAATCTAAGTCTCTAGCGAATAAACTGTTCCTGTGGAAAAAGTTGTATAACTTGAGGATGAAAGATGGAGACACGGTGACAGAGCATCTGAATGCATTTAATACTGTGGTAAGTCAGTTAGCATCTGTTGATATTAAAATTTCAGATGAAGATAAGTGCGTCAGTTTGTTGTGTTCTATACCAGATTCGTGGGATAGTCTCGTTATTGCAATAGGTAGCAATGCAACTGCCTTGTATTTTGATGAAATAGTCTCATCCTTGCTGACGAAGGAGATGAGACAAAAAAATATGGAGAGCCAAAATGGTGATGCCTTGTCTGTACTAGGGCGAACCGAGAACATAAATGAAAATAAGTCATCAAGTGGGAGATCTAAATCTAAGGGGAGATCTAAATCTCCAGTAAAACCTGTAAAGGTGGTGTGCTAGAAATGTGGAAAGGAATGGAACTACAAAAGGGACTATAAATCCAAAGCTCCTAACAAAGGAAAGGGATCTGATGAGGCTCCTTCTGCAAAGGCGAAAACCACCTTAGATGAAGGTGGGGATGTGTACTTGGCTTCTTCAAGTACACATGTAGATCATGAGGCATGGTTGATTGACTGAGGTGCATCCTTTCACTTCACTCCCCATAGAGAGTGGTTCTGCGAGTATGAGAAATATGATGGCGGTGATGTCTTCTTGGGGGATGACAGGAAGGCTAGAATCGTTGATCGTGGAATAGTAAAGTTGAAGTTGCAAGGTGGAAGGGTTAGAACGCTTCCAGCTGTTCTACATATTCCTGCATTAGCTAGAAATCTGATTTCTATTAGCAAGTTAGATGATGCAGGTGTAAAAACAGTGTTCGAGAAGGATACCTGCAAGATGATTTGGGGAGCACTGGTATTGATGCAGGGAGTTCGGATTGGAACTCTGTACAAGTTGCAAGGTAGCACTGTTATTGATGGGTGTGATAGTTCTGTGGTTCCTGAAAGTGGAGTAGAAAATCTAGTGGTCTCTAGAGAGAAGACCATGTTGTGGCATCAAAGACTTGGAAATATTGGAGAAAAGGGCCTTCGAATACTTCATGGTAAAGGTATGGTAGAAGGTATGAGTAATAGCTCTCTGGATTTTGATTTTTGCGAAAATTATGTATATGGGAACCAGAATCAGGTGAGTTTCCCCTCTGGTAGTAAGAGGGCGAAATAGGTATTAGAAGTTGTGCACAGTGATGTGTTTGGACCTGTGAAGGTTCCATCACTGGGTAAGTCTGTGTAATATGTATCATTTATAGATGACTTCTCAAGGAATACATGGATATATTTCCTTAAGAAGAAATATGAAGTCTTTGACAGGTTTAAAGAATTTAAGGCTCTGGTGGAAAACCAGACAGAGAAGAAGATAAAGTTGCTGAGGACAGATAACGGTGGAGAGTTTTACAGTAAGGAATTTGAAGAATTCTATAAGAAGTGTGGTATAGCACAGAAGAAGACTACTCCATATACGCCTCAGCAAAATGGAGTTGCAGAAAGAATGAATAAGATGCTGATGGAAAGGGCAAGAAGCATGCTTAGTGGTGTTGGGTTAAGACAGGAATTCTGGGCAGAGGCGGTGGATACTGCATGTTACCTAGTTAACAGGTCACGTTCATCAGCGTTGGAGGATAAGACTCCACAAGAGGTATGGACTGGTAAGAAACACTTTCTTTCACATCTGAGGGTATTTGGATGTGATGCATATGTACATGTTCCAAAGGAGAAATGAACCAAGTTGGATAGTAAATCTCAAAAGTGCATCTTTATTGGGTATAAGGATGGTTTAAAGGGTTATAAACTTTGGAACCCAGTCATACAAAAGGTTGTGTACAACCGAGATGTGGTGTTTAGAGAGGTGAAAGATGTTATTAAACATGAAGTCCAACAAAAGGAACCTAAGAAGATAGAGTTTGAGCTAAAGGAGGAAGAGTCTGACTCTACAGTAGAGGAGTAATCAAAAGATGAAGAGCCACAAACACTAGCTGTGAGAAAATCAGTTCGAGAAAGAAGGCAGCATGAAAGGTATAGTCCATCTGCTTTCTGTTCAAATTTTGCTTTATCTATTACTGACAATGATCTCAGAACTGTGAAGGAAGGAGTAGATTCAGAGGATGGAAAACTCTGGAAAGAGGCCATGGTTTATGAAATGGAATCTTTGCACAAAAATGAGGCTTGGGATGTGGTGGAGTTGTCAACTAGAAGGAAACCCATTGGCAGCAAATGGG
>APFE031089426.1:0-24182 GCA_000404065.3 Pinus taeda | reverse complement strand
ATTTGAAGCTTTCTATGGATAAGTATGTGTTGCATGGAGATTTTTATACTTCAGAGATGGATAATATGGATGTTGTTTTGGGATATCCTTGGATGGAATCTGCAAGTACTATCAATATTAATGTGCAGAATAAATTCCTGAAGCTCTGGTATAAAAAGAAGAAAATTACATTACAGGATATTTCCATCAATAAATAGGAAGAGTACATGGAGGCTGAAGCAGAAGATGTTCCAGGGACTGACATATCAGATGATGAGCCTTTGATGATCAACAATCAAACACAAACAGAGGCTGAAGCAGAAAAGGTTACAGGTACATTAGATGAGGGTTCAGTGGTTGAAGTCATATTGGAAAAGAAGACACCACAACAGGCACCACAGTAGGGTGAATTAAATAAAAAGACACCGTGGGTTAAAACTTCAACATATCATCACCCACATCACCCTGCAAGACAACCATCAAGATGGCAACCAAGTAGTCACAGGGACAACAATCCCCGTATGACGGATAGTGAGGAGCGAAGATCCACCTACTACACATCAACACAGAAGAGCTGCCACGGTCAACTTCCATCTCAAGCGAGCGAGGCACTAGTGAGATTGAGGGTTCACCTTTCTCTTGGATGGCTAGATGCACGTGCATGGTACTAGTGGACTACTCTTTTGAGTAGATCTTATTATTTGTGTTCTTCCCATGTTTCGGGGACGAAACATGCTTAGGGGGGTGGAATGTTATATACCTAGGGGGGATAATATGGGGTACCAAGGGAGGTACCCAAGGTAGTTAGTAATAATGTAATGGGCCCATGGTATTAGTCGATGGTATGAAGGAACCATGGTAATGATCCATGGTATTGTATGTATGAGGCCTATATAGAGGCTAGAGACTCCATGTCAAGGAATAGTGTCAAGAACTATTGTATGAATAGGCATATGGCTTGTGGAGTGTTCTCCTTCCTTAAGGAATGAATGTATGGTATTGCCCTACCTTAAGGGTTTAATAATAAAGAAGCATTTCTATCTATTTCTATCTTGTTATTTATTGGGTTATTTCTATTACCATATATTTATGAGTTAGATGTATAACATATGGGGAGGGGCGCCATCAGCCAAGTGGCCCGTCCCCTCGCTGCTGGTCTTCAATGTATTCATTAATATCAAAGTGTGTCACCCGCATCTGGGTGCTCTCATGCTTCCTGTGTCTTCTCTTTCTCTACTAATTCATTGAATTCCTTCATCTGGGCCTCCGTGGCTATAGTAGATAGCGCATTAGCATTCAGAGCAGTGCTGCTCTCCACACATATGTTGGCAAGAAGGTCAGCCACCTTATTGCCTTCCTGACAAATATGTTTGAAATTGACTGCTCTGTGGGACCTGAGCCAAATCTCAACAAGTTCCAGTCTTTCCGCTAGTCGCCAACTATTGCCTATTTTGTTTGAGGGAGACCCCTGCAGAATTTTATTCACCATATTTATTAGGATTTGAGATTCACCTTCAATTATGAGAGGGAAAAAACCATGTGAGTGAGCTAAAAGGAGCCCTTGCCATAACCCTTCGTGTCTTGCTGAGTTATTAGTATCCCATCCATTTGAGCCTATGAATGTAAGAAGACGAACGCCTTTATGATCTCTAAAAATTCCCCCAAACCCTGCTTTGCCTGGATTTCCTTTTGAGGCCCCCTCGAAGTTCAGTTGAATCACATGCTGGGGAGGGAGCCATTTATCTGATATTGTACTTTTTGCTACAAATTTAGCAAGGATTTTCAATTCTTGATTCCATTGTAGATTCCAGTTGTCCTAGATATTCTTTTCCTGTGGCAATGAGGGAAGGTTGTCGTCATGCCAAGTTTGGAGCAGAAGAGTTTCCTTAAGGTTTTGACATACATTGTTCCATATGGTTTCCAGAGGCGAAGATTGATCCTTGAAGATAAGTTTGTTCCTCTCCTTCCATATAGTCCACATGAGAAGGCCTGGAATGAGCTTCCATAAGGAGTTTAGAACCTTACTCTTAAAAGGATTTCTTGCCCAATTGCGAACAGTGGTGGGAATGTCTTCCTTGATTCTACTGTCCCTTTGGCATTGAAAACTGACTTTTTCCCAAAGCTTGCGAGCCAGGGAGCAAGTATTCATAAGGTGCAAGGTGGTTTCTTCTTCATGTTTACAATTGGGACAGATGGAAGGTCCATGAAAGTTTCTCTTCCTCAAATTATCCCAAGTGAGGATTTTGTTTTGACAAAGTAGCCAAAGGAAGGTGGACACCTTCGGCCATATGTTAGGAGCCTAAATAGTGGTCCAAAGTGAATCTTTGAATGAAAAATCTTTTATGATTATGTTGTAGGCTTCATGCGTGGTGAACATTCCCCTTGCTTCATATGCCCATCTGAGCACATCCTTCTTTTTTGAGTATCTTATGTTCCAATTGGAGAGTTCCTTTCCCAAGATTTGTTGATCGGGCTCCAGGCCATTCCAAATAATGTGATCAGAGTTTAACCATTGCCTGAATCCTTGGGTTAAGGTAGGTTTCCAATATTGATTGATCTTATCAAACCTGTGAGTTTCCCAATTGGGAATTTGTTGGGGATTAATCAAGTCTTTTAGTCTATGTTGTTGCTGCTAGGAATCTTCCTAGAACCTTGCAATAGTGTCGTCCCTAACTTCCCAGAAGCTATGTTGTTGGATTAAATTTTTGTATTGCTTTGCAGTATTCCAAACTAGGGAACCTGGACCTATATCAGTGAGTCAGATGAGATCCTCAACAGGTCTATTATTGGCATATTTTGTTGTCCATAAAGTGGCCCAAGGAGTGTACGGTGTTGTGAGCCAATTCCACCAAATGCGTGCTCACATAACTGTGTTGCTATGATAAGGATCATGGAGCCCAGTCCCTTCGGAATTCTTGGGAAGACATACTTTATCGCATTTAACAAGAGCCCATTTGCGATTTTGTCCTGAGTTGCCCCATAGAAAGGATCTTTGAAGCTTTTTTATTTCTTTGAGAACCCATTTGGGCGCTGCCAGGACTGAGAAGAGATACAGCGGCATAGATTGTAAAACCGATATGATTAAGACTAAGTGACTAGGCATATTGAGGGACCTGTGGGTCCAAGAGGAGAGACGTGCTTCTAATTTTTCAAGGAGCAAATGCCAAGATGAGTGTTTCAGGTCATTATCAGTCATGGGAGCTCCTAGGTAGTTGGATGGAAGAGCAGCTATCGGAAAACCCAGGATTCTAGCAATGGAGGCTTGCGTTATTGCGGGGGTATGAAAGAAGAAAATTTGGCATTTGGCCTGGTTTATAGAAGCTCCAAAAGCAGTTGAAAAATTATTTAACAGATATTTTAACTTGCGAGCTTCTTGGACTGAAGGATGGCCATAAAGCATGTTATTGTCCACAAATTGCTGGTGGGTGAAGGGAGGGGAGTTGGGAAAGGAGAGGCCTCGTAGCTGCTGGGAGTGAAGTGCTTCTTTGATACATCTACCAAGACCTTCCGCCATGATGACAAACAAAAAAGGAGATAAGGGGTCTCCTTGTCGAATTCCTCTAGAAGGATGAAAGGGGGAGGAAGGTATGCCATTAATTAAGATGGAGAAGAAGGTGGATGAAATGAGACTCGTGACCCATCTAACCCATGGTGGGGAAAAACCAAAGGCAATTAACATCTTTTGTATATAATTCCAGCTTACGCTATCAAAGGCTTTAGATAGATCTATTTTAAGGAGCATACCTGCTTTTTTATGCTACTTCAAGGAATGGATGATCTCATACGATAGAATAATGCCATCCGTGATTTGCCGGCCTTCCACATACCCTGATTGCTCTGGTGAGATAAGTAACGGGAGCAATGGTTTAAGCCTCGAAGAAATGACTTTGGAGACTATTTTGTAGATGACATTGCACAACGTGATAGGTCTGAATTTATCAGGGGTTATAGATTGAGCTTCTTTAGGAATGAGGGTGATGAAAGTGGCATTCATGGATGGTAGCATCCATCTATTGGATCTGGATTCTTCAACAACCTGCCAGACTTCCAATTTGATCAAGTCCCAGAAATTGTGAAAGAAATTAGAAGTAAGCCCATCTGGGCCGAGCACCTTTCCTTCTTTTAATTGATGTACCACCTTTTCCACCTCCTGTAATGTAATTGGTTTGAGAAGCAGCTGATTATGTTCTTCAGTGATGATCTTTGGAATAGACTTGATTATTTTATCTATGGCCTCCGTTCTATCTATTTGAGTCTCGTGATGAACCTGCTTGAAGTAGGCAAGAAGTTCTTGCTCTATGTCTGCGTGGTCTTCTACTCTTTCTCCTTGGTTGTTCTGTATATGGGTGATGGTATTGTTCATTCTCCTTTGAACAGTAGTACGGTGAAAAAACTTTGTATTTTTTCACCTTCCTTCAGCCATCTGACACATGATTTTTGCTTCCAAAGAACTTCTTCTTGCTTGTCTCTTTCCAAGATTTGAGATTGCACGTGTGTTTCCTGCTCCGAGAGCTGCTTTGATCTACCTTCTGTGATGATTTTCTGTTGTAGCTCTTTCATTTCTTTATTTAGAGTAGTTTGTGCCTGAAAAATATTACCAAAAGTAAACTGGTTCCATTGTTTGATGTGGAATTTAAGATTTTTGAGTTTTTGCTGGAGTTGGAACATTTTTGATCCCTCCAATGGTATGAAGTTTTTCCAAACCTTATTTATGAAGTTACTAAAGTCTGGATGTGTCAGCCAGAAAGCTTCAAAGCGAAAGGGCCAACGAGCAGTGTTGCCTGGTCTTGTCCATTGAAGTGCGATTGGCCAATGATCGGAACCTGTGAGGGGCAGGATTGAAGCTGAGAGGTCTCCGCCTAAATGGATTGCATTATTAGAAAGCAGGAATCTATCCAGTCGTGAGGCGATTTGATGAGGGCGTACTCTTTTATTGTTCCAGGTGAAAACTCCATTATTGAAAGGCATATCAATGAACCAGTTGTTCTAGATGAAGTTTTTTAAGTGACAACTTTCCTTATCTAGTCTGCTTCTGCCTTGCCTTTTTTCTTCCAAATTTGGTTATCATGTTGAAGTCCCCCCCTGTGATCTAGATCAGGTGGGTTCTTTCAGCATTGATTATTGATAGATTATTCAGTATGTCTATCTTGTACATAGCTTCCTGAGGAAAGTAAACATTTGTTAAATGCCCATGTATATTTGTCCCTGTTATATGGAAGGTAGCCTGAATGAAATGCTTGTTCGCATGCATATTGGAGAGCGTGATTGTCTAAGCATTCCAGATGATTGCAAGGCCTCCTGATGCTCTTGAGGCATCCACGGCAATTGCATTACTACCTGGCCATGCTTTTGCCATGGTTCTTTCCAGAGTTGCAGAGTTACACTTAGTTTCCTGTATGAAGAAGATGTTGGGTTTTTCTTGCTGAATCATGCTTTTTATCAATCTGTACTTCCCAGAGCTGTTGAGCCCTCTAATATTCCATGAAATGAGCTTCATGATGAGGTATTGGGAAGGGTGGTATAGTACTTTGTGAGCTTGGAATATCTTTCCGATTCCACTAGCATTTCCCCAATGCGGATGGTTCATTGAGATCTGTTTTCCTTCCTCTCTTTTTATTATCTTTGTTGAGGATCTTTCTGTCCCATTGACTTCCAGGCTATATGCCAAGGGTTCTCTGCTTCTGTGCTCTTGACAAAATTACTTCCAGGTTTTCCAGTTGTCTTTCTGGAATCTTGTCATAATTTTTTGTTTTACAGGCTTGCTCTAAGCCTAGTATATCCAGATCTCCTATATCTATGCTTTCTGGTTCCTCTTCCATGTTTTGGGTTTCATTTTTTTCTTCTGTATTTTCCTTTGCATCCTTGAAAGCAGTCTGCTCATTGTCCACATCCATGCTTTGAGTGAGCCAGGCAGGAATATCGCTGGGAGAGGGGGAGACAAGGTCAATGGTTTGTTTAGACTTCTGGAGGATCTTTGTGCTGGTGGAGGCTGAATGGGCTTTTAACTTAGGTTGCTCCTTAGAGGGAGCCGGGGTTTCGAGGTTGTTTAGCTCTGGCTGGGCCAAGGAATCAAAGTTGTTCCTTGTGCTCGGTCTGGGGGGGTTATCAGCAAAGGTCTTGCGGTTAGAACCAGATTTTCTAGGGTGCTTTTTGCGATGGGAGACTTTGATGAAGCCATTTGCGTCCGATTTTTCAAAGGGGGGTGGGGCTGAGGTTTTCAGATTGGATGGGCAATCTCGAAATAAATGGCCAAGTGTGTGACATTTCCTACAACATAACGGAACATGTTCATATTCTATTGATTGGATCCATTCAAAATCGTCATGAAAAAGACTTACTCCATCCGGAAGGGCGTTGTTGAGATGCATATAGATGCATATACGAGCATATGAGGTGTATCTTCTGAGCTTAGTCTCCTCTGCAATTTTGACGAACTCACCAAGGCCATTACCAATATCTTGTAATGAAGCCTCATCCCAGTACTCTAGAGGGAGGGAGTAGAGGTGGATCCATACTGGTGCCCAACTAAGATCTTCTTTATCCAGGTTAAATCTCTCAACCCAATCTTTGAGATCCAGGCCAGCAACGTTGAAGAAATATAACCCTCCATCAATGATTTTGTTCCTATCCTCTAGACAGTTGAAAACCGCCGTGAAGAAGCCCGTAGGGCCCAACTGCGGGTTATATGACCTTTCAGCTTCCATTTGGCTGCAATCCATCCCTACAACGCTTTTTCTGTGGACCAAAAGCCAATAAACTTCCCAATCAAAACATGATCCTTCATATATTGGATTTGAGTGTTAATCCTACAGCTGGGTAGCTCAATCTTTGGCCTCACGACTGCGATTGGCTTGCATGTGGTCAAAGTCGCTTTGAGAATCTTGTTAACTGTTTCTTTGTCTACTTGTGAGTTCTGTCCTTCTTCTGTTTCCTCCTGGACAGTTTGTTTGCAGGCTTCCTCCGGCATTGGAATATGTTCGTTTTCATTTGGGGGAGGCTCTGCATCCTCCCCCTGAGGCAGTCTCATGATTCGCGCACCTCTCTTGTCCGTTACGATTTGTCGTGTAGCTCTAAGAGTTGGCAAAGTTACTATATACTTTGCAGGTTTGTCGTAGCCTAAAATAGTTTAATGATAACATGTAAAATTAATAAAAATTGTTAATAACATTTTAATTATAAAATATTTTAATAATAACATGTCAAATCAAATATTAGCACACTCATGAGATTTATTGAAATTTAATCATAAATATTGATATTCATATGTATAGTATTATAACACTTGATAGCATATAAATTTATTTTTTATTGTTAAAATAAACAAATACTATTTATAACCCCATGAAATTAATTACTTAATTTATATAACCTATAAAATAATAAAAATTTAAATTTAAATAAAAAAAAAATTTCATTCTATTTTTAATTAATCAAAATATTAAATTAATACTTAATTTAAAATAACTGTACTCAAAAGAATTATCACTGTATCCGATGCTGTACAGGCCTCATCATAGCAAATTCAATGATTTTATTCCCCCATTATAGTTCGGTACGCTCAAACGATCGTATCTCTGACTTATATGTATATGACATTTTTTCATTACGTCAAAACTGAAGAATACAAGTCAAAATTTGGTACCCTCCGATTTTATCACTCAATTATTACGCATATATTAGATTTTTATTTTTCATTTCCTCAAAATTGAAATATTAAAAGCATTGTACCTGAATTTTATCTTTATCTTTTATTTCCTTAAAATTGAAGTATATGAGTCAAGAAATATTTTACCCAATCCATAAAAATCATTGTTCTGAGTCACGAGTACGATGTGTTCACCCACCTAATGGAGGTATTCAAACTTCACCGATTGGTAGGTTCTTGAAAAGTATGAATCCTACAGCTTAGTCTCAACTAACCCAATGAGCCTTCTCACCAACTTTCAAAATTGAAAATACACTTTTCCACGATAAAATCACAACAATCCACTGAAATTAAAACAAAACGATCCATTAACATTAATATTAAGTGTGTATCTATCTGGCATTATATTGTATAAAGGATACAAAAAAGACTTTCAAATTAAGGTCCTATCAAATTTAGTCGACATACAAATCTATTGCTAGACCCTGCTATGGCAAGACTAATAATATTTATAACTAATAATAACAAAAATGAGAATTTTTTTCATTAAACATAAATCAATATTTTTTAATTATTTATGGAAATTAGTGTTAAGTGTCTACTATCGACTCATGCTATTTTAACAATGTCTATTCACAACTTTATAATATCCTTGGTAAAGTAATGTAAATATCCATGTTAAAAATCAAGCTATATTGTAAATATTAAATTTTATTTCATGTTAATGAACATTAAATATATGATACAAGTATTATTTCAAACTTATATGATAAAATGATCTTAATTTATAGTATATCTTATAATATGTAATGTGATAGGAGTTAAACTAATATATTTTAAAAAATTAATTAAATAACGTAAAGTCCTTCCAGTAACAAATCAATATAAGAAAAAATTTTGGCCAAAAATTTATCTTATGTGATTTCTCAAAAATAACTTTACTTAATTCATTATGGATCACAAAAGGTTTAATACATAAATAATTATAATCCCTTTTCTTTTAGATTTTATTAAAAAATATTATAAAATTAAATTTAAATAAACTATTTGATTGCTGAAATGAGAAATGATTTTTAGGAATGATATTGATGAACTTATGGTATTGGCCCATAGTATTGTAATAAAAACATTATAAATTAATAATAATTTATGACAATAACAAAAATTGAATTGATAGTTTAATTATTTTTTAAATTTTAAAGACATTGATATTTACTATATAAATCTATTTTTTTTTATTTTTTATTATTATTTATTGGAATTAATATATTATCAAAGAAGATTATCAACAGTCGTGTGAAGGAGAGTGAGTGTGTTAAGGGCGCTTCGTAGTCAAAGGTTTTAGATGCCTTGAATCGTGAGATATTTTAGGATTCACCCACTTATCAAACCAAAAAAAATTAACATATAAAATTAACCAATCTTTTTACTTTATAAATTAATAATATTTTAAAATATTTTTTATTATATTACCATACACATCTTTTATATAATCAGATGGTATAGCTCCTCTCTGTAGATTCTAAAAAAGAAAAAAATTAAAATTACCACCCAAAAAACAAACTGGGAAATAATTTTAAGGAAAGTGGAATATGAAGTAAACTAAAAAAAGTTGAAGGAAAATGACGAAATTTCTCTTAAAAATAAAAGGGTCGAGAGAAAGTCACTGTGCAACTTAGCCATGGAATTAATCCTAAGAAATAAGAATCCCCGCAGCTTTTGCGACCCTCAACAAGAGGTCCGCACCTTTTGTGACCCTCGATAGGAGGTCGCACGCTTGGTGATTCAATGTTCTGTCGCTGTATTTTTTTTTCAGAAAAAAATGCTCAATAGTATTATATAATATATAACAACCAATAATTACATCATATCAGAGAAATAAGTTCACCCAATTTAAAAACAATAAACTCAAGATATAACTGTTCCAATATATCTTCAATATGCCTATAGTTAGGATACAACATTTATACATTATATGAAGATACATCCTGATGATAGTATGATGGAGGAGAATATTCCACATCATCAAAATTCAAGAAGATATAGGTTCGGTTTTCCACCCGGAAGACAAAATAGTGGCATATATAAAATACAAAAGTCTAGAAAATAGGAGAAACATACCTAGGCTTTTGAATGAAAATGTGCTACGTACCAGGAAAAAAGAATTCCTGAATAGGAAATCTCTCTACTTCAAAAATTACCTCCATATTCCAGATGCCCAGTTGTGTGAGAAGACCCTTCTTAGATAGAATATCTACGTGGACATTTTGAGATCTGAAAATATGACAAATGGAATAGTCCTCCATCTTCCTCCACATATCCATGATTCTATTCAACCACCTGTCAAGATGTTGTTTTTTGATCTGGTGCTTCTCAGAGACATGGTCAATAATGACTTTGGAATCTCCATAAATCTAAAGAGATTGAATATTTAAAAAAAGACTTCTGGAAAGAAGGCCAGCCAGAGCCATAACCTCTACTTTATAATTGGAGCCTCTACCACCATTCCAGCAAATTTGATATTGCATATTATCTTCCATGATGGTATGTACGCCATATCCACAGAGTTCATTTTGAGCTGCTCCGTCAAAATACGCTCTTGGATAAACCAAATGTATTGGATAAGGATATGCGGGATTTGACTTGATATTCTGTGAAGGATTTGCATGGATATAGTCCATGGATAATATTATAATATCGAACACTGCCATGAATGGTTCCTTCCTATCCTGAAAGATGATATGATTCCTCCACTTCCATATGAACCATATGACAAGAATGATGACATGCCTCCATGAATCTTTTTGACTGCTCCACCAAAGATAAGCCTCGATAATAGAAGAATGAGAAATATAGGGGAATCCAAAATGAGCAGCAAGACAACGCCAGAGTTGTTGAGATGAATGACATTGAAAAAACATATGAAAATCTTTTTCTACAGCAGATTTACATGCATAACAATATCTAGGACCATGCAATCTTCTCTTCTATAAATTATCCAATGTCAAGTTTTTATTATGGAGTATCAACCATGAAAATAAGATGAATTTTTCAGGACAACCAGACTTCCAATAGATAACCGGAAAGATGGGAGGAGATTGATCACATTTAATACTAATAAGGTTTGTATATATCTCCTTAACACTTACAGGCTCCATAGCACATTTACCTTTCCAAATGAGGACATCACCATCCAAAAAACGAAAGAATCCACAGTTCCTCAAACAACCTCTTACCTGCTCCCACTTACGCGCCAATTCACCAGACATGCCTATCCAAGAGGAATCCTTCCAAATAGGAATAGGGCCCTGCCATGCTTCAATAAGCTTATTCCAAGTGAAGAAACCCTTTCTATGAAAAAGGTGTATAAGATTCTGAGATATATCGATGTAATCTCCGTCTTCCTTGATCGAATCTATGCCTATAAAGATCTTGTTCCCAGATTGTAAGCACCAGATCAAATTTTTTAAGAAAATAGATTCAACTTTATGGAAACTCATCCAGATTGCAAAACCATAACTAGCCCCAATCTTTCACATTCTGAACCAGAATGAAATATCTTTGTTTGCCATGTATTTTTTCTTTATAGTCACGCCCCATGGCCCATTCCCAAAAACTACCCTCCAACGAGACTTGCAAATTAATGCCTTTCCAAAGGTCCTTAGGTCAAGAATACCCCATCTACCTAACTTTTGTGGATAAGTGATATTAGATAATTTAATTAAATGATATTTCCTTTTTTCCGATTGCCCTCCCCAAATAAAATTAACAGTAAGCCTATTTATCATTTGGATGATGCTCACAGGGATGTAGAATAGATGAGCCCAATGTACTATTAATTGAACCGGCACTGATTGAGTTAGCACAACTCTACCCGCCATGGAAAGACATTTATATTCCCAACCAGAGATCATTTTATAGTATCTGTCCAGAATCCAGAGCCAATCCGATTTTGAATATCCCTTAGCTTTTCACTGAAATCCAAGATAGTTTATCCCATCTTTGATGGATCTCACTTCAATCCCGAATAGAGAAGTTAAAATGCAACAAGTTCCATGTTAGCATCATTATGATAAAATGATGATTTGGATTCATTCATATGCAAACCTGTAGCTTTTTGAAGTCTAATTAATATCTCATAGAGACATGTCCAAGTAAGTTTGCATAACATGCAAAAAATAAGGATGTTATCCACAAATAAATTGTGGAATATAAAGTTGTTCTTGCATATCTTCAGAGGCCAACATCTATCTTCCAAGATAGCGTCGTTAATGCGGAGACTTAATGCATCTATGGCCAATTTGACTAATAATGGAGATAAGAAACATCCTTGGCGAAGTCCCCTAGCAGCTAAGAAATATGAGGATGGAAAACCATTTATAATGACCGCATAATTTACATTATCCATGCATGCCATAATTTAGTGGATCATTTCGGAGTTTAGACCAATTTTTGCAAGGAGACATCTCATGAATCCCCAGTCAAGTTAGTCATATGCCTTTCTAAGATCAATTTTCATAATAACAGCTTTGCTTTTATTTCTCTGCATAGAAAATAAACCTCCTTGTGTATTTGCAACAACATCCAAAATATTTCTACCTTTAAGAAAACCATGTTGGTCCCTGGCTAAGAATTTAGATAGGGTGTCCTTAATTCTCCCAACAATGATTTTTGAAATAATTTTAAAAGAAATATTGCATAGTAATATAGGTCAGAATTTCTGGAAGGAGGATGCATCCAGATTTTTTAGAATGAGAGAAATAAGAGTAGAAGATATGAGCCGATGAATATTACCTGTTAATCGAGATTCCTCGACTATCTCCAGTAAGTCTGTTTTAATGAGGTCAAAGAAATGAATAAATAATTCAATCGTCCACCCATCTGGGCCAAGACTCTTGTCTTTTTCAAAAGATTTCATGACCCCCAACAGTTCCTCTTTTGTAACTTGTTGGAATAGTGATTCATTTTGGATTGCATCAAACATTTGAGAGTACAAAACAATCCCCCAATTAATGTCCTCAATCTTATCATCGTCAGATCTTCTATATTGATTTTCAAAATATTTAACCACCTCATCAAAGATATATTTAAGCCAAATGCCCTGGCTTTTCAGCCTCCATGAGGCTTCTTCCAAATCCAAAATCTTCTGTTTTTTCCTCTCCAGATCTTTAATATAACATCGCAAATGAAATAGAAGAAAATGTGTAGCGAAATCTCTAGATACCCTGTCAAGCTCCTTTTGAATATTTCAAAGTTTTGTCGTGTTTCAAATTTTTCCTATATTGTCATTCATTGGCAATCTTTCTGATAGAAGATAGTTTATCAATGAAAGACATAGTGGAAGATGAATATTCAAGAGGATGAAGAACTTTCCAAGATCTAATAATGAGCTCATTAAAATCAGGATCCTCTAACCATGTTCTGTTAAATTTGAAAGGATATCCTTTCCTTATACCCTGATCCTTCCATCTAAGAGATATAGGCCTGTGATCCGATATAAACCAATTTTCAATGAAAGACTTTGGCATACCAATACGGTCAATTATGCCCATATGCAATATAAAACGATTTAGTCTTTTAGCTATGAAAGCCCTATCTATTCTACCATTATCCCAAGTTGGTTGTATCCTGGATGGACAAATATCAATAAAGTTCTGGCACATCATCTCATTTTTTATACGATCAGCAATAGTATCTTTTCTCCTTCCATTTCCCCATACTTCTTCAAAATTTAGAGTAATATTCATGTCCCCGACGATCATCAAAGAATTTATGTTCAATAATTCATATGACAATAATTTTTCCCAAAAGGGAAGCCTGTTTTTGCATGGCCCATAAATATTCAATATATTAATAGGGTCGGCATATCCCCTAAAAAGCGCTGAGATGAGGATCCAGCAAAACATGTAAAAGCGCTGACTTTTACCCAGTTCGGGTCCCATAGAACTGCCAGACCCCCAAACAAACCATTTGCTTCAAAGGCAACAATTTGTCATGATGGATACATTCTTCTGAAATAAGCTATAGAATCGATGGAACAACGCATAGTCTCTTGAATGAAAATAATTTTAGGATGGGTTGAGTGAAAGAGGTTTTTAAGGGCCAAGAATTTATGGTCCGCCCCAAGACCCCTGATATTCATGAAAAGAATGCAAGTCATGATGGGTCTTGCTCGGGCATACTTGCTCTAAGAGGCTATTTTTCAGAAATTTCAATAATAGGAACTTCAGTAAGAGAAAGCTCGCGGATCGTACTGCCAAATTAGACCATCCTACCCCTGAAATGCCTACTTTCTCTATTATTTTTTCTATGTACAGTGATATTCTTTGCAGAGTTTACACTGATATGAAAAGAGTTCGACTTCCCAAGTTTGTGAATCATAAGCGGATGAAGTTCAAGAGATTTTTTACTTAGAAAGTAATCAAAGTCACTGCCCACAAAATTGATAGGGGAGAAAATAGAGGAGTTAATGGGGATAACGATACGCATAGCTCTTTCTCTTTATCAAATTTTTGTTTAGGGGAAGAGGAGGAAGATGAAATATATGTTACATGGGGAGTTGAAAAAAGATTGAGAAAAGAGGCTCTGAGGGGTGCATACATAAATAGTTAAAAAACTTTTGACAAATAAGGGGAGTCGATGATCTTGAATTCTCAGGGATTTTGCTAGGGGGCGTAGATTCCATATTAAAGGGAATTCCAATATTGTCATCCTTTAATAAAGTAGATGGGTTTCTGGTCATCTTTTCAGCATGAGCATTATCGATGAGAAGACTCCCCGAAGCGGTAGGAGAACTACCACATGGGGAGGATAAATGAAACATCCCCGAGAAAGGAGATCTGATCTTTCTATCAAAGAATGAAGGTTTTGCTTTCCCCTGATTCCTCCTACCATGAAAATTATGTCGATGACGATGAAGACAATTATTGATTAAATGACTAGTTTGGTGGCATGCCAAACATCTAAATCCATCCCAGTAAATGAAATCGCAATTTTAAACAACCGATTTTTTGGATTTAACAGTTTTTCCGGGGACATCGCGAGATACGGATCCACAAGAGTGCACCATATTCTTGGCTATATTTGGATGAACCTGAGCATGCGTACAGAAGGGTATGACAGACCGAGACAAATTGGTGTGAAGAATAATAATAATAATTACCGTTCCTTTGATAGTAATCCAACGACATTAGAGATATTCGTTAAGCGCTAATCTACATCATCTCAAAAATTAATTAAATTAATACATTCTTAATTTATCCTTCGCTAAATTGATTAAAAAATACATGAATATAACAAACATAAAATACAGCATTTAAATCGCTCCATATTTTGTGTTCTGGGCTGAATACTAAATTCGTACTTTCCATCGATCTTTTTGCGCTGACCGTACTTTGCATCGATTTTTTGCAATCAGTACTGAACATTTGGATTTTTTTTTGCAATCAGGACTGAACATTTGAAAGTTTTTCTATGTTGTATGGGTTCCCGAACCCAGGGGTGGGGTTCTCGAACCCGTCCCGGGTTCTCGAATCCAAGTACCGGATTCTGGTATGGGTGCTTCTGAGAAGAAGCCATAAGAACTGGGTTCTCCATTAAAAAAATTTGGGTTCTTTTGTCTTGACAAGTACGAAGAACCTTGATGCTGGGTACTTGGAACCACAAAATCAAGTTATTTGGAAATTATTTTTAAATTTTTAATTAATTTAATGGGCTTTCCCTAATATTCCAAGTAGCTAGTTCTGTGTCTTTTGAGAGGAATTGGGGTACTTATGCCTTTATCCATTCAGTAAAGAGAAATAGGTTAGGCTCAAAGAAGACATAGAACTTAGTGTACATTTATAGCACACTTTGTCTCATATCTCAAAAAAAATTGGTTATAAGGAGGGTCCTTTCAAGAGATGGAACCGATACACAGATATGCTATGTGTGTGGTCGAGGAGATACGACCAGAGGGCTTTGTTGAGCTACCTCCAGTTGCTATGGATGATAAAGAGCCTCAAGATGAAAGTGATTCCTACCTGGAGAGCATGCTAACTGAAGATCTAAGTGATGTTGATGACATGGCTTGAGGAAGTCATTGTTCATTATTAGTTATTTTTATTTTAGTATTTTAAAATTTCCTAGTTTTTGTTTGGAGATGCCTTAAGGCAAATTTTGAATGTAGAATGACAATGGACATATATCATGATTCTTATTAATATGTAAACTTCAATTGCACTTGAATATAAACATTAGAAATTTTGAAATTTCATTGTGAATGTTGAATGTTCATGATTGTGCATGTTTAAATATTTAAAGTTTAAATCATAAGTATTTTAGTTTTACTTGTTTAAAGTTGAAAAATATACAAATTCACATATATTATAATTTATAAAATATAATAAGTTATATATTATATATATAATTATAATATACCCCGACGAACCCACGCACCCTGTTTCAAAAAATGATGTTCCCGTCCCCGTCCCCGTCCCCGAACCCACGTTTCCTGGCAACATAGTTTTTTTATTATTTGGAAGTTTTTTTATTATGGATTTTTTCTGATTTAATTTCTACAAAATTTAGCTGAATTATTGATTCAAATCACAAATTTGATAGATAACCATGCACAATTAAAATGCTCTGAAAAATTTCAGAGAGTTAAATCCATATATACAATCAAATAACTATTATAAATAACATAAATCAAAATTTCATCTCACATTTAATTTTTCCACAAAATTCAAATACCAAAAAATCTAAAAAATATCATTCACACAACTTTTTATTTAAATGATTCACACTTTAAAATCCTACCTGACATTGCAGATTTACATGCAGCTACAGAATTCAAAACAAGAACCGTCAAACAGAACAACCATTCAAGTGCCGGTCATGCCACGGAAAATTAAAAAAATCATTAAATTCATTAATTTAATTTGATATAATGAGCCAGCCATAAGAAATGAGGCTTAAGCTAGAATGAGGCATCCACATCATCGATTCGCTCAATATTCTCATTTTGAGCGGCGAATTTTATGCATTTTTGCTAAACATTGCTGGGAATATTTGGGAAATTAGCTTTACGCATCTTCTATAAATGGCGATTCCTCTGAAGTAGAATCAGAATATTTTGATTTTGAGTGGCTGAGTTTATGTTTTATATTTTTTTTAGGAGTATTTTGCAGATTTTTAAAGGGATTTAGTGAAAAGCTTTTGACAGATTTCTGGAAAGATTTAGTGAAAAAAATTATGACCATAATTTATACGGTTTAAACGGATTTTTTTACAACATATTTAAATTCAACAACTTGAAAAAATCCCAAAACATTTATTTTTCATTCGTGAAAATTGAAGCATACAACTCAAAATTTGATACCCTCCAAATTTATCGCTCAATTAATACATATATATTAGATTTTTATTCATCTCCTTAAGATTGAAATCAGAGAGCATCGAGCCTGAATTTTATAAAATTGAAGCATATCAGTCATGGAGATATTATACCTAATTCTTTGAAAGTATCGTTCTGAGTCACGAAAATGGTGTGATCACCCACCTATTGGAAGGTATTCATACCTGACCGATTTGTAGGTGCTTCAACCGTATGAATCTTACAGCTTAGTCTCAACTAACCCAGTGAGCCTTCTCACCAGTTTTCAAAACTGAAAATACAATTTTCTCCATAAAATCACAAGAATCCACTGAAATTAAAACAAAACGATCCATTAACATTAATATTAAAGCCAAACGATACGACAGATACATACATGTAAACGACTGATCGGAGGAAATCCGACATAAGAGACACATAGGTGTATACGACTGATCGGATGAAATCCAACATAACAGACACATAAGTGTATACGCCATAGCTGCATACGACTGATCAGATGAAATCCCAGAAATACAAATCATGGCAAGATTTGATCGACAAATATTTGGGACAGATCTACCAGTATGAACTAAAACAGACACAAACCCAAAAACTCTAAGCATACTTCATTGCTAAAGACACCCAGACCCACAGATAGGCTACATCCTATCCACTGGAATCTGCCAATTTATTCCGCTATATAAATTTATTCAACAGATCTATACTTATATATATTTAGATAGCCAGGAGGAGGCCGGGCATGGATTTGTCGTCAGAGTGTCTAAACCCGCTCTGCCAGATGAGAGAGCACCCCACCTGCCTTCGCCCCACCGACAGAGACGCTGAGGCCGGCTTGAAATCCGTCACAACAAGAGAGGTGTTAAAATACTCTCGAACTTGCGTAACTATCCCATTCTCATCCACAGTCCAGACGTGAATCCAGTAAACGGATTCGTCCTCGTGGCCTTCAACAACCACCTTGTTTCCCAGCGTGGTAACAGATTGGGGGGAAAACGAAAATTGCTTAATCTGCGTAAAATTGCCGGTGAAAAATGACATCAAACAGTGCCGAAAAGCGGGAGGGCCGTGAAACCACCAATCCAGGTCGGGAGCCAAAATCCTCTGCACCGTCTCTGCATCGCCCGTCTCCAGCGCCTCGTAAAGCCGCCGCACCACCGCCTCCGGTGCTGCTAGGATGGGATTTGAACTAGCCAGATCTTAAAGAAACTAGAGGGGAATCGAACCCGAAACGCAGGGAAGGGGGTAAGACTCGAACCGTTGATCAGAGAAATAGGAAAGGATTTGATGAATGGGAACAGGGACAAAGACAAATAAAAAGAGGGAAAACGAAGAAAAGAATGAGCGAAAGAGGCCTATAGCCGGGGTAGGATTCTTAAACTAAGGGGGTGAGTGGTATTTATAGACAGAATCAAGGGAATTGAAATCAATGGCGGAGTGGTTTGGTATTCTAACAATTCCGGTCGTATGCGTGTTCGCACCGAAATAGGAATAAATGACGGTGGCCTAGCTGGCGAGCACATTGTAGTCTTTTGAAAAGTCAGGTGCAGAGCGCCCTGCTAAAATTCACGAAGGTGTACCTAGTATACTTTCCATGGCTTTCGGGATTTGAAGCTCTGATCTCTAACTGTTAAGTCATTGTAACAATTAAACCCATTTTAAAAATAACATGCAGTAGTCTATAACGCGACTTTTTGAAAGCTTTTTTGGCGGATTTTTCCGGTCAAAATCCCGCAGCAATTCATTGGAATCCGGTCAAAATCCGGCAGCAATTCATTGGAATCCCAAGTTTGATAGCTAGTTTCTACACAATCAATGGCTCCCAGAGATTTTCCAGGGCGCTGAATCCAAATATGCAGTTAAAAAACCATTTTAACTGCTAAAAATCAAGATTTAACCTCATTTCTTCGGCTGTATTCCGTCACCGGAATCTCCAAAAAATCACATTATAGACAACTCCCATACTTATCCTATATCTTCATATCTCATAGTGATAAATATTTCTAAGTATTAAACCCATTACAAAAATAACATATCTACGGTATATCATCATGTCCTATGTCATAAAAGCGTAAAGGAACCATACCATGCTCCCTAGATAACTTTGACCTACTAAAAGAGACGCAAAATACTCTAAATATATGAGGAAGAGGTGCCCATGAGAACAAGAATAGCCGAATATTATCCATCAATTGGCACTAAGATCGATAATCTTATATGAATCGAAGAGAAGGAAGCACTGACATTTGTTTTGTAGAATTGGAGCCTTGGGGTTTCTATACCATGTACATTTCGGGCCACCTTTGGTACCAAGGGATATTAGGGAATATGAACTCTATTGCTATGGTTGTTCTCCAGTGTCGATTATTTATGAATATTCAATCATTCAATTCTCATTGGTGTGACTGATTTTGATGACACTGAAGACCACCCAAAGGAATATTGAAGGTTTCGAAGTTAGTATAGGTTAGAACTTCAACGATGTGTAAAGGTGCAAACCAATACTTTAAATACTTTGGATAATGTAGAAAACAAAGTTTAGTCGGAGTTAAAGAGTAAGTACTAAGGAACATTTTTAGATATAAACAAAAACCAAGAGCCATAAGTAGATGTTGTTTATAGTGCAAGTAGATAAATACACTTATTGATGAACATTTGAGTTATAAAAGTACATAGAGAAATTTGAAAAATTATATGCTTTTTCTCCATATTGTATTATATAAAAGTTAAATTAACTCTTATTCTTATATCTATTATTATTATAAACAAATAACAATATTTTAATAATTTTAATATTAATATTTTTAAATAATATTACATTTTTAAATTTAATTATAAATAGTTATAGTTAAAAAGTGAAGATTAATTTAATTATATTTAGATTAATTTAATTATATTTAAATTAGTATATTAATATTAATGAATATATTACTATTAATAATTATTATATATAAATGACATTAAATCAATGATTTATATATAATAAATTATTTAATAATTATTAAACTTAAATGTTAAATATAATATCTAAATCGATATATTTTAATGAATTGAAATATTTATTAATATATTGATATATTTATTTAAAAATGTTTAAATTAATATACTAATATTAATTGATATTAATATTAATTAATATCAATTCCTAAAACACCATAATTAATGGTAGTTTCTAGAAAGGCTTTGCCATCTTTGTGAGAATACGAACATCGACGATGGAAATCTTTGTTGCAATACTAGCCTTCTTAGCATTTTAAGCTGTCAAAATTACATTGAGCTCGGGAGGCTTCTCTCCGAGCTTATTGAGTGTAGGAATAAAATCTTAATTCAAACTAAATAATTCATTTCTTTAGATCCTATAGACCAAAGTTTGGTCTCAGTTATTATAGTTAATTACATTGGTCAAATAAAGTTATTATAGTAAAAATGGATTCGGTACCATCAAAAACTTAACATCTAAAATTATGAATTTTCACAGTTTTTGTTTGGATTTACGAAAACGAATTCTAGATTTTTTTCAAAATATGACAAAAATTTTTATAACTTTCAGCGCAAAAAACCTAATCTTTAAACTATAGTCTATATTTGAGTATATTTGACCATCGACAATCTTCCACTTCGTTTAAACATAATTTGCCTCCCAGTATAATCAATTAATATTAAGAATCAAAGAGCGCACCTGGGCGATAGAATTATTCTGCAGTAAGAATCCCTGCAGCTTTTGCGAACCCTGAACAGGAGGTCCGCAGCTTTTGTAACCCTCCACAGGAGGTCGCACGCTTGGTGATTCGATGTTCTGCCACTATAAATAGATCTACTCCGATGTTCTCTGAGATGATTCCATGGCGATTTAATCAATAGAATGCCACTCAGTTTAACAAGATCAGATCTGCATCCATGAAATCGGAGTCAGTGTGAATGCTCGTCAGTTCACTGATCAAAACCTAATTTAAATTAGATCAGATCCAGCGCAAAGCTTTCGATATAATTTGTTTCATGGATTACTCAGATCTGCCTTATTCAGGGTTCATAGTAGGGCGTGGGTTCATGTTCATTCCTTTCGTTTTCTGGACGCTTTTTATGAGACGAAATTGTGAAAATCTCATGCATTTCAAATTAAAATGAGCACACTAAATGAAATCACAATTTCAACAACCGATTTTTGCAATTTAACAGTTGTCTGTTCCGAATTCAGGGAACATCGCGAGATAGGGATCCACATGAGTGGCCCATATTGTCGACTAAATTTGGGTAAAGCAGAGCATTCGTACAGAAGGGTATCTGACAGACCGAGACAAATTGGTGTAAAGAATAATAATGACAATTATAGTTCCTTTTAAGGTAATCCACGGGTTATTCGTTAAATGCGAGTTGATTTCATCTGAGAAAAGTATTAAATTCATACCCTCTTAATTTCTTCTTCGCTAATTTGATTAAAAAAAACACACATGAATATAAAATGCGTAAAATACAGCATTTCAATCGGTCCATTTTTTTGTGCTGAGGCCTGAATTTTAAATTTATATTTTCTATCATGTTTTTTTGAGTTGTTTTTTCTGAGTTATTTTTAGTATGATATTTTGTAAGTATTTCTATTTTAATTTTTCTAAAATTTGGCAGAAATTTATTGAAATTACAATTTTTATGAGTAATTAGTCCTCATGATCCTCAAAAGGATCCCTAGTTGTTAGATGGTGCTCAAGGCGTTGTATAGTGCAAACCAGTAAAGCTTACAAGTAACAAGATATGACATGGTGATTAGGTGCAGTTTCCATTACAGGTGATCCCAATATCATGTATGTTTACCATATAATAACAAAGTTAACAGTCTCAACCAATACAATAGTTCTATTGGCTACACAGACCTTGACGATACTTCAAACCACGGCAAAAGAAAACCCTTTAGACGACCTTAAACCCGCTTAATTCAGGTATTGTGTTAAGTAGCTCCTGGATGGTTACTCTCTTATGGTTGCAATGGCTCTATTTGCAGTGTTTCCTATCTATTAACTTGGAGATTTATAATTCTTCTGTTTTATTGGATGGGATTCCTGCTAGTTGGGGCTAGAGGAACTCAAAAATTCATCTAGTGAGCTCTTGAAGAAAAAATAAAAAAAATTGAGGGATTCAAACCCAAAACAAATAGTGGCTTTGAGCTTTTAGCTTATCTTGTTACAATATTTTGATTGTGTAATTACTTTTCTCTAAGCATTTTTGAAATATGGGTGTGAGACTTGTTGAAATTGAACCATATTTATAGTACATAAGATCGATCTGTTATCTTTATCATGATGGTCCTACCTCGTTGGATATTTCATTCTAGAATAATGGAAATCTCTAGAGCACCGAGGTCTATCATAGATATTTCCGGAAGATCTGAAACTATTGGGGTTTGTACCATCATTTCTCGTCACATGACTTCCAATATAAAGAAATTGAAAGAGGTATCCTAAATAATAAATCGAAGATCTATCCCCTCATAATTAATGCTGATTATGACAAGAATTATAGTATCTGATTCTCTTAGTTAGCAATATTCGTCGAATGAGCTTAAAATGAAAAGGTTATACCCAGAGAACCTTTTGGGGATTTGAATAAAAATCATCGGGGTCTAATTGAAATCTGAGGTTTGGATTATTCATCTATTGAGATCTCACAAGATAATTTCTATAAATCGTCCTATAATTAGTCTTTCTAGGGGAACTGATATCACACGAATAGGGTAAAAAGATCGTTCAAGGGCCTATAGTGATTTCCATAGGGATGACGACTTGAAATTTTTGGCACTTTTTTTTATTTTTGCACTTTTTTAATTTGCACTATAGAAGTCTTCTAATAGAATGCTGGATTGTTTCGAATCAATCTTCATTTCCTCAGCCGGTAGGCAACAACGGCCTCAAGTATCTCTTTCCAAACATTTATTTATTCGTGTCCAAAACATTTGCGTTTCCTTTGTTCAGCCGTATGAGGGAAATTCTCCATGTACGGTTTTCAGAGGGGGAATTTTAGTTTACCTATCTCAATAAATTATACGATCAGTTCGAAGAGCGTCTCAAGATTCAAGAGATTACAGATGATATCACCAGTAAATATGTCCCTCCTCATGTCAATGTATTTTATTGTTTATGGGGGATGACACTTACTTATCTTTTAGTACAAATAGCTGTTGTTTTTTCGATGACTTTTTACTATTGTCCAATCATTACATAAGATTTTTCCTCTGTTCAATACCTAATGGCTGAAGTTAAATTTGGTTTGCTAATCCAATCAATTCATCGATGGTCGACAAGTATGATAGTTCTAATGATGATCCTGAACGTATTCCGTGTTTATCTCACGGTGGATTAAAAAAATCTTGTGAATTAACTTGGGTCACAGTTGTAATTTTGGCTGTGTTGATCATATCTTTCGGTGTAACTAGTTATTCTTTGCCCTGGGATCAAATTGGTATTGGGCAATGAAAATTGTGACAGGTGTGCCTGAGGCTATTCTTATAATAGGATCTAATTTGGTAGAATTATTACGTAGAACTGTTAGTGTGGCTCAATCTATCTTGACTCGTTTTTATACTTTACACACTTTCATATTACCTCTTCTTATTATTGTATTTATGCCAATGCACTTTGTCATGATCCGTAAGTAGGATATTCCAGATCCTTTATAGAGAGGAAAGATATATTGAAAATAACTATTCATAACTTAATATGGTTCTGAGTAAACGACAAATGATATCATCATTTCCCAGGAAATAATTCTTATTTCAAAATGAAAAAATCCATAGAAAAGTAAGAAAATAATATGGTCCTCAGTTTCTCTTCAAATTTTGGAAGTATATTCACCATCCAATACAACAATAATTGGAGGTAGATTCTCAGCGGAGAAGATGATTATGGGAGTCGTCATGGATTGAGCTATTGATTAGTCCATGCAAATACTTTCTCTAATCTATCGCATAAATATTTCTAATAAAATGTGTCTATGTCCCAATTTATTTATTAGAAATAGGAAGTTTAGCGCCTGGGTGGAAACACATTAATCAATTTTTTTTGTTCCAAGAGAATTATTTCTATGATCGAATCCCAATCAAGAAGGACTCTGTGAGATCTGAACAATGGCACAATATTTTCATATATTTCATAATTGGACCATATTACTTTACTTATCCTTTTCATAGTGTAAAAA
>APFE031089420.1:125127-152056 GCA_000404065.3 Pinus taeda | reverse complement strand
TCTTTTCTTTCAAGGACCACTTTTCATAAATTTTCAAACTGGATCCAAGAAGATCAAATAATCATCAAGTACATGCAAATCACCCAAACTCCTTATACAATCAACCAAGAGTCACCCAATTTCTCAGAATGTTGTAAACAGAAAGATAGTACCAGAAATATAAACCCAGAACTCTGCAGCAATAGATAAAGATAATCAACATTGTTTTAAGACAGATTCGCAGTTTTTCTTTATCTGGACTGCGTGACTCCGCACCCAGCCTTATGTTATCCTGTGTATCCACACAAAGTGCCTTCTGCTACCCCGCGTATCTCCGCACTTCGTCTCCTGTCGTGATGTGTACTTCTACTGTGCCAGCGCACCTTCTGCTTCTACCGCGCCGCGTACTTCTATGTACCTCCGCAGCTTCTCCATGTATCGCGCTGCGTACCTCTAACCTTGCTCCGCACTGCTTCTTCTGCTTAGTCGCGTGCCTCTGCACTGTACCCTCTGTTATGCCGCGTACTTCTACTGTATCACCGCACTGCGCCTTCGATCGCGCTGCGAGCCCCTGCACTGTTCCTTTCGTCAGACCGCGTACCACCGCACTGCACCTTTCACCGAACTGCGAGCCTCCGCATCTGCACTGTGAATTACCTGCGGACCTTTGATTGGAACCGAACTAACAGCCCTCTAATGTGCCACTGACAGTCAGATGCACAGATCTGATCATACGCCCGAGAGATCACGACTTCATAGATTCACCTTCAAATTTACTTTGATTAACATTGACAACCCAATATTTCAGATCTTAAGATATTCAATTGAAAAGATGCCTTAGCCAAGTGATCTCCTTCCCTATTTATAGTCAAGCCCTTATTCACACCATGGGACAAAACCATCAATAACCAATACAAGGGATCCAAACCGGGGCTAAAATAGATCCCATACCACGAGCCAAAACCATAGGATCAAGAATGGCGGGCTAAATACCACGGGCCAAACATAAGAAACCCCACGTGAGCGTGCTTCTCTGCCTTGAAGTGAGTGAACTGGGGTTCCGCACCTTCTGAACGGGTAACCTGCGGGTATGACCGCACCTCCTGGACGACGAACTTGCGGGTCCGCACCTTTTGAACCATTCACCTGCGAGCCTCTTAATTTCCATCATTTTGAGAGCCTGAACAGACCATTGCCACTTGAGTGAGTTGCCATCAAGTACAACACTTGTATCATAGAGCAATACCAGAATCATAATGCCAACAAACATGAAATACAAACGTCCACATAATAGTCTTACAAACATTTATAGTCCATGCATGAATAACATGTTGGACTTAAAATTATTTTGTTATTAAGAAAAATTTCCAAGACACGTGTTTACAATGTACATCACTAGCCTCAGTAGTGGGACATTAGAGCCACTCCTTGCTCCTCAAAGAGCTAGCTGATCTCTTTAATGCCTTATGAGAGGAGCCAAGGTGAAAAGCCTTTTGATCATACAATGAAAGGGTATATATAACCAAAGGGTGATGTTTCCCCCTTGTGACTCTTTGACTACCTTCATGACTATTCAACTTCCTATTAATTTTCACCTTACATGACTCTTAATATTCATGTGTGTCATTTGGACTTCCACTTTACAATACATTTTAATACAATATATATGGTCCAAAATAGTGATGTGGCATATGACTATTCATGACATGACACTACTGGCATAGATTGCTTGATGATGTGGCAATGTCAAATCACTATTGTTGCTGAGTGCTAGATGTCATCTTGGGTATGCTTTCTCTTCTCCTTTGCATGGCTTGGTAATAATGAGTCTTCAATGATCTTAAGTCTTGGATGGTAGTTGAAAACTTGTGTCCCTTTACTTCCTCTTGATAGAGCCAATGGTAAGTTTAGCTACAAGGAAGTATTTAGGCATGCTTCCCTCCTTCTCCTTCTTCATCATCATGCCATGACTTGATAGTGTACATGTTCCTGATTCACTCATGATGGGACGACATCAATCTGAAAACTCCCTAGTCTAATATGATGCATTATTATCCATGAACTGAGCCCAATATAAGTCACAGACTATGAGAAAGGGCCCAATGATTGCGCATCGCGTAGATCCAACAGACTGGGAGAGACCTTGATCACTGAGACTGCGCAGTGTGTAACTCATGCTAGACTGAGGGATATTTTTTCACAGTCCTCACTGAGGGGAAAAATTGTGCAGTTTCCACTGAGGGAAAAAATTGCGCGGTTCAAGCAGGCAGTGGAGGCTGCGGGATGGAGCCCTGGGAAGAAAAACTACGCAATTTTAGGACACAAGGGGGACTGGACAGTTGAGAGGCTTGAAGGGCATAACTGCACAAATTATGGAGGCAGTAAGCTCCAATTGAGGAAAGGACACTAGAGGAAGAATCTCTGTAGTTTTGGAGGCCAAGTAAGGTTGGGCTTTTTGTGCATTATGCAATTCTAACAGGCAAGTAAAAGGATGGAGGGTTGAAGATGTGAGGTGCATAGTTCAACGTAGACTGGGAGGCACAATTACGCAATGTTGGAGGTCAAGGGAGGTTGTTGGACTCAGGAATTGCATAGAACAATAGCCCTGAAGGGTAGGGATTGTGAATTGCGTCACTCTAGACAACATGGTCACATCTAAAAGGGCTAAGACTATGCAGTGCATAACTCACTCATGGTCCGTTGAAGCTAGGTTGTCTAGTCAAAAATATTTTCCGAAAATGGCTAAGTGTGGGAAGAGAGATGGACTCGTGATGGACTTGAACTATGATCACACACTTAGCATACTTTGACGACATGACAACATAGATCATCGAAACACAAAAACAAATCATTCCCCTCTGTGTGACTATCTCATGACAAGATACTACAAGTGCGACACTTAAGATAGACTTTAGGACGACCATGATGACACTTGTGCGACATTGCTCAAGACTTTGTGTATGAATGTGACAGATGTTTACATGGTTGGAGCAACCCATATACACAAAGACCGACCTTCGAAACCACCAGAAAAGGCTCGCAAACATTGTACGACAGTAAAAAAATGCCAAAAGACAACAGTTAATCCAACATGAAAAAGGGGCCGAAGAACTTCAAGAAATCTCGTGAAATGAACTTAAGTGTTTGCAACAATCAAGTAAAATACCAAGGAAGGCTATGAAATTTGAGTGCAAGCCAAAATTTTGGGTGGTGTTGCAACAACTACAACACTTGGCGACACACTGGTTGAGCTCCAGCTTCTCTATCTTGGTTAATTTATTTTGGGCAGGGCCTTGGTTCCTCATAGAGTATTGATTCATCGTGCAGAGCACTTTGGCCTTCCCACTTACCCCATGGACATACATGATCCCCTCTATACCTTCTCAGTCGAACACAACATTAGATTCAACATAATCACAAATTTTCGATTTGGGAATGGTAGTTTAGGTCACATGCTTAAGATTTTCAAAGTATAGTTTTTCATCTCTGGTGTTGCTCCGCTGCCAGCGAGCATGGACAGTACCCTGACGGAGTTGCTTTCTCCATGTCTCTAAGCAAGAATACTTTCTCTTCTTTCACTTTTATTTATTTATTTAAAGAGAACTATGCATCGACACTTATTTATTTTAGGGCGGAAGAGGGATCCCGACCTAGTGAGAGAAGAAGAGGTTTTTCCTTCAGAGAAGCATATAGAGACTTTTGATTTAGGTTTGCTCGTTTAGATTGTTCCCCTTCTCTATTTCTACTAATTAGATAAGCTTGAGAACACCATAAATAAAATCGAGTACAGGCATGAGGTTTCCGGACTAGGCATGGGTTCATGGTTGGACCAAAACTATCCTAATGGACGGATCGAATTTTCCGTTGGAACTTCATCAGCCAAAAAATGTAACCAACACAAGGAAGATGAACAGAGGGCTAGCCAAATGTTGAAGTGTCACAAGCCTCTTTACAGTTTATCCACACACACACTTAAAAGCCACAACACAATCATGCAAAACACTTATTCACATGAAAAAACCAAAACAAAATTCAAGCAAAGAAACAAACGACAAACAACAAAAGACTATATACATAGTGCAGGGCACAACCCCAGATTTTCATTGAAGATATTGTTTTAAGTCTTGGCCATTGACAGGGGAGTCAATCTTCCTGTCAAGTGATTGAAGATGATATTTATGATGGCCAAGCTTCTCATGTACCATGTGTGGCCCAATCCACAGGGACTAAAACTAAGTGTGTTTTCCTTTTTCCTCGTGGGCTTTATCTCACTTTAAGACTAAATCATCCACACTAAATTTGTTTTTCCCTACAGATTTCCTATCAAGCCACCTCTTGATATGCCTCTGGTAAAGTGAAAAAAAAATATTTAGTTTTCAACCTTTCTTCCTGTATCTTGTACAAAGTGTCGACCCTACGTTGAACTAATAGACAGGGCTTGTCTTGGGACTCTTGTGATAGTTGGAGAACACGCAAGTAAATATTCAGCGAGAGGATGGCTTCTTTTTCGTAGGAAGTGGGGGGAGGTGTTCAAGGAAGTTTTTGGCATGACTCGATCAGCACATAAGGCATTCACCAAAGTAGAGCGTCAGTTTCGTTGTTCAGAAAATATGGTTTTTTATAATGTGGATAAGGCTATTGTTCATGGATTCAGCACGACCATTCCCCTACGGATAGTAATTAGCTGAATTCTTCAATATAATACCATATTCCAATGCGAAATCATAAAGTCTTAATAATAAAAAGTATGTTGCATTTTCAAAAAGAGTGGTGTAGGAACATCGAACCTAGAAATGATGTTCTGTTGTAGAGAGTTGATGACTTCCTGATCGTTCACCTATTTTAGTGGAACTACTTCTATCCACTGCCCTAAATAGTCTGTAGCAGTCAAGAAGTAGCGGTGCTACTTTGAAGAGTGTGGGAAAATTTCCCCAATAATATCCAAGCCCCACTATTGAAAAGGTTCTTCCACTGCAATGGGCTACAGCAGGGATGTTGACTTCTGATTTCTATCGGTACACCTTTGACAGACCAGACACTTGCTAGCATATAAATGAGCATCTTTGAATAATGTAGGCCAATAAAAGTCAGCCTGCATAACCTTATGTGTTGTAGTGTTGCCTACAAAGTGTCCCCCGGCTAGTCCATCGTGGAGATCATGCAATACCTTTTCCGAATCATGTGCCTCCAAACACATGAGTACTCCATTTTGGTGCTTTCTAAACAACACCCCATGCACCAACTGATAATATGACGCTTTAAGTCTAAGTGACCTCTTCTGTTGTGTTGACAATTGAGATGGAATTTTGTCATGCTCAAGGTATTGGCGCACATCCATGTACCAAGAGTTTATGTCTATAGTGGGGGAGGCTCGCTCGACGTTATATATCTCAATCTCTTTCTCCCATCCTACAAGCTCTTCTTCCTCCTCTTTCGCATTAACCGCATATGATACTAGTTGGCAAAGACCATGACCCTTGATTGTGTGAACTAGATTGATTTCTAGATCACACTCTTATAACTCGGTCATCCAATTCACCCTTCTTTCACCCAACTCTTGTTGAATAAGTAGTGAACTAATTGTAGGGTGTGGAACAAATATAGCACAATGGTTCTTCAGCAAATAGGGTCTGAAGTGTTTTACCACCGTGTACACTGCATAAGCATGTTTGTCCACGGTGGGGTAACTGAGGTTTGGTCCTTGCAAACTTGCGCTCATGAAGGAGATAGGTCGTTCATTGTTCAATTCATCCTTATGAGTGAGTATAACAATAAGAGAGGTATCAGAAGAAAAAATGTAGAGAAATAAGTCTTTACCAAAGTCTGAGTTGTACAAAGCAAGTGCTTCTGGTATATCCTATTTGATATAGGTGAACTCGTCCTTTTCCCTTTTATCCCATTTGTAAATTGTGTCCTTCTTCACCATGTCCTGTATCAATTTGACAATCTGGGCATGGTTGGAGATAAACTTGTGGAGGAATTTAAACTTCCCCAAGAAAGGTTGCATGGCTTTCTTATTCACTAGGAAGGGAATCTGCATGATAGTCCTGACCCTGTCTGGGTCTACATTGATCCCACTTTTAGCAATGATGTGTCCCAAGAGATTACCCTCAGACACTGCAAATATGCTCTTCTTGGGATTCAAGGATACCCTGTACTTGCGACATCACTCAAAAATCTTCTTCAAGTGGCATAATTGGTCTGACCTTTGCTTGGAGAATACTTTTATGTCATCAAGATAGACCACTATGCTTTGGCCAATGAGCCCGTGGAAGGTGATGTCCATTGCACGTTGGAATGTTGTACCAACGTTGATTAGCCCAAATGAAATTCATCAAAACGCGAACACGTCCCACTTCATTCTGAATGTAGTCTTAAGTTTGTCAGGCTCTGCAACTAGAACTTGGTTGTATCCTGAATATCCGTCAAGCAAAGAAAACATTTCAGACCTCGATATTGTTTGCAGTGTTTTCTCCATGGATGGCACGGGGTAGTTATCCTTGTCCGAGGCGTGGTTAAGATTCCAAAAATCTACACACATGCCAATCTCCCCAGACTTTTTCCTCACATGAACCAAATTTGACACCCACGTCGAGTGTCGCACTTTGTATATGATTCGAGCATCCAACATTTTTCTCATCTCCTTTTGTATGAGCGGCTCAAGCATTGGTGACCTTTCCTCACTTTTTGTTGAAATGGTTTGGCCCCTTCCTTGATTGGTATTACATGCTGGATGATTTGCATGTCATATGTCTTGATTTCATCGTACATCCACGTGAAGACATTGTGGTACTGCTTGAATAAGAGAACGAAGGCTTGCCGCTCTTGTGGTGTGAAACAAGTACCAAGATTGACATATTTCGGATCTTTCTCAGTTCCCAAGTTAATCTGCTCATGCAACAGAGTGGAATTGTGGGTCTTGGCATTGACAGGTCCCCGAAAGCGGTTATGCAGACCATACAGATTTTCCAATGATACCCACACCCTTGGGGATGAGGTTCCCTTTTCTTGCATTGGCTTCATCCTGCAGTACCTTTTTCTGCTCATCCTCATCGATCGTTGTGTCTATGAACACATCAACATTTGCCATAAAGTACAATATATGTTGGTCGTCATAAAAAACGTGTAAATTAGTGATATTGTCTTGGAAGAAAGGTTTATAAAGAATTTCAATAGAAAAATTGTCCCTCAATGGTGACATCCTAGCAATAACATTTTCCAAGGCATTTGCAGCTGCATTACGCATTCTTGGAACAAATATAATATTAAAATCTTGGAAATGTGAGATAAGACACCATACTTCTTGTTGATAACTTTTAAGATGAGGTGACATACAATGTATGGTGTTATGTACCTATCGCACCATGATTTCTGAGTCACCTACCACTTTTAGGATGGCAACATTGAGGTCAATGGCCTTATGTAAGCCTAAGATGAGTGCTTCATACTCTGCACTGTTATTCATGCACTCGAATTCCAAGTGGCTAGAGATTAAATGTTTTCTCTGCAACGGGTCTATTAAAACGCAACCAGCTCTAGAGCCCTCCTGCGTTTTGGAACCATCGAAATACACAGTCCAAACATCGTATGTACAAGGAATGTGAACTGCACTAGCACTACTCCTACTACTACTAACTATACATAGTTCATTATCGCTAGTTGGACAAGGAAGGAGATCCAATTGTGTGTCAGGTGGAACTGGGGATGGTTGTGCAAGATAACACCCGAGTTGAGTTTCCAGAAAGTAATAACCAAATAATAATTCTGTGAAAGCCATTGGCTCATTATGTACGTTCAATGGAGTGACCATGTGTTTCATATATCCCTCTGATTCTATCCAGATCTGATTATTTATGCCCCTATATGGAAGCCATATGTGTGACCAGTCTGTGGAAAAATACCCTTGAATCTTGTTAGACCAGTCTATGCTCAGTAACACTCCATATGCTTCTGTGATGTCCATAATCACTATGTTGATGCAATGGTGGACTCATCTGTGAGATGATAAGCGGATGATGACATCTCTGAGTTCACCAATTGCTTGGACATGTCTTGTCCAGCGGAATAATCTATGCATATGTCCTTTCCCATTTAGCATTGATTTTATTGGCAATAAATAATGGCATGACATTTACCAATGCACCTGAATTAGCCAAGCAATTGAGTATATTGAAATTGCAGATTCTGAACGTTAACAAGAACAGCGGGCAGAGTGTGTTTACATCCATCATGAGTGCATTAAGTACAAATGTGAGAGTATCATGAGACTTAATAGATCCCTTCTCTGAAGAGGTAGCATTACCTTAAAAGGTTTTCCCAAGTGCCCATAGAAGGATGCCTCACTGGCTCGTGATCTTTGTTAGTTCGAACATGGAGATGTTAGCACAAACCTTCTTCATATCATCTACAATGTTATAATCCACAGTGGAAGATTGACCGAGGTGTCCAGGGATGGAACTTGGTTTGTGGTTTCTGGAGGGATGGTTTTTTCCTTACTGTTGTCGGAAACACTTTTCGTTGAAAGTCCTTTCCCATACTTTCTCTGAGTGTTTTGCGCAGATTTAGTCGGTGGGTTGATTTTCCTTAACATGTTTGCTTTGAATTTCTGCTTCAGCAACTCAATTATGGTGGTTGGCCCTTGGCTTCTTAGGTTGTATCAATTCTTCTGCTTCTAGGCTGGACCATCACTCGGAGGTTGTTTATCGGCAATACTTGAGTACTCTTTTGGGAAGTGAGAACGCAGTTAAATATGTTCATTGCATGCCCAACACTTGGAGCTTCATCAGCTGCAGTAGTTTCTTCCTTCTCTTCATTAGGCTCAATTTTCTCTTTATCCATGACTGAATCAACAATTTGTGCAACCATCCTTCTCATGACTTGGTTCCACTATGGGCACGTCTTTTATGAATGATTTTCTTGATGAAACATACAATATTGATCCGTGCCTATTTTCTCAATGTTCAGGACAACATTGGACTTTGTGCCGACTTTGTTGGTTGGTTACTTCTACTGCTAGAAGTTTCACTCCTTTTAAACAGGTACTTGGGGGGGCTTGTTGCTCCTTTGTTTGAGTTCTTCCATTTCAGTGGTCAGGGACTTGACGAGATGAGTCATCCTTTCAAGATCATTTGGTTCTTTCTCCTTATCCTTGTTCACAGAGGCCTAAGACCTCTTAACCGTGTCCTTGGACTGTTTTGTTGATTCATCATTTGAGATGACTCCAATAGTGTGAAAGTACTTCTCAACAGCGATAGCCTCTTTGTAGTTTTCAGTCAATGTCTGTTTCACAGTTCACTTTACAAACACACAATACTTGCTGGCAAGGTAGAAGTGTAGTAATCTATGGTGATGGAGTCATGAGGTTTTGTGTTTTCCGAAAATTTGTTCAAGATTTGATTGAACCTCTAGTTGAAATCTTTCACTTTTTCCGTTTGCTCCATCTTAATATTACCAAGCTCTTTCAATAACATGGCAGGGGTCTTGTCATCAACAATTTTTTCAAGAAAGATCTTCTTGAACGCCCTCAAATTCTTGATGGATTTGGAGGAAGGTTGTGATACCATACAGCTACTCTACCATCCAAAGTACATGGAAAAAGTTTGGATGCAACATCATCATAACGTACCTCATGTGTTTGTAGATGTAGGTAAAATTTATCCTGATGGTCTTCAACCTTCACTGTCTTATCAAGGTCATACTTCATCAAGTGCTTCTCCAAATGCTTTGGCATCTTATGCAGGACACCTGGAAGTGCCAATGGGCCCTGAGTCATCCAGTCCATATTTTGATCTGTCATGTCTTCTTCTTCATTTTCCTCCTCTTCTTTATCAGAATCGGATGGTTCTTCTTCCTATTCAACTTCTTCTCCGCCTATCCCACCAACAGTTGAGCCCGAGAGTAAGATGTTGCCTTCATGAAAATGTGGAGGCCCTTCTTCCCTTTCCACAAAGTCCGTTAATTCTTCAAGAGTGGTAAGAAACACTTCTTCAACAGACAAGACTACTATCCCTATGGGGTTGGTCTTGTTCATCTTTGGACAATATGGAACATTGATTACTCCCAGAATCAATCCAAAAACTTTGTCAAATTGACAAGTTATAGGGTGAATGGCCCAAAGTTGATCATACGAGATTTCACATTTAGGGTTGGGTTGAGAAGAGTTACCAACTTCAGAAACACGAGTAGGGGAGGTGGAATGTACGTTGTTTCCTTGACTAGATAATGGAATGATGGGGTTGGTGGGTCTATCAACTATAAAACATTGGTTTCCCTCCTTCTAGCACCTGAAAGGTTGATGGTGTTGGACCCACCAACATTTAGGGGATCTCCTCGATATGAAGTGTCAATCAGACCTCACACCATTTGGTGTAGGAGTCCCATCCAATATAAAGGTTCGATTTCCAAACCCTTAAAGATTTTCCTTAGCTCTAGCTCTCGTCACAAGAGATTGATGCAATGGTGTCTTCAAAAAGCAAGGTAAGTCTGACGGATGAGTGTGTAGTTGCAATTGTGTTGAGGTTCTTCTACTCCAAAGGGGGAAATAAAAGTGAGCCTCTAAGTGAGAGGTAATAATAATAGCCAGGAAGAGACACACATGAACCAAAAGGATTTGTCTAACATCTAACGGAATAGTCCACAGCGGATGTAACAATCGTTACAACCAACAAACAAATAAATATTTGTCTAGTATCCCACAGAATAGTCCATAAGGATGGAACAATGATAACAACCATTACAGCACATTCTTAATAAGATAAGCACTAAAATAACTTAAATAGTTCAACTATCTTAGTACATATGAAACAAACATGAAATACAAACGTCCACAAAATATACTTACAAACATTCATAGTCCATGCATGAAGAATGTGTTGGCCTTAAAAGGCTTATGTTATTAAGAAAATGTTCCAAGGCACATGTTTACAATGTACATCACTAGCCCCAGTAGTGGGACACTGGAACCACTCCTTTCTCCTCAAAGAGTTGGTTGATCTCTCTAATGCCTTGTGGGAGGAGCCAAGGTGAAAAATATTTTTCTCATATAATGAGGGGGTATATATAACCAATGGGTGATGCTTCTCCCTTATGACTCTTTGACTACCCTCATGACTGTTCAACTTCCTATGACTTTTCAACTTACATGACCCTTCATATTCATGTGTGTCATTTGGACTTCCACTTTACAATACATTTGAATATAATATTCATGGTCCACAATAGTGATGTGGCATATGACTACTCATGACATGAGATGACATGACATCGCTGGCATAGGTTGCTTAATGATGCGACAATGTTAAGTCACTATTGATGTTGAGTGCTAGATTTCTTCTTGGATATGCTTCCTCTTCTCCTCTCCATGGCTTGGTGATGCAGAGTCTTCAATGATCTTAAGTCTTGGATGGTAGTTGCAAACTTGTGTCCCTTTACTTCCTCGTGATAGATCCACTGGTAGGTTTAGTTACAAGGAAGTCCTTATGCATGCTTCCCTCCTCCTTCTCCTTCTTCATCACCTCGCCATGACTTGATAGTGTACATGTTCCTGCAATTCACTCATGACAGGACAACATCAATCCAAAAACTCCCTAATCTAAGATGATGCATTATTATCCATGAACTGAGCCCAGGACAAGTCAAAGACTGGGAGAAAGGGCCAAGTGACTGCGGACTGTGCAGTTCCAACAGACAGAGAGAGATATATATCACTAAGACTGCACAATGTGCAGCTCATGCTAGACTGAGGGATATTTCTGCACAGTCCTCACTGAGGGGGGAAATTGCGCAGTGCCCACTGAGGGGGGAAATTGCACAGTACCTATTGGGGGATGTCTTTGATATTACATATAATACATATAAACTAATCCAAGAAAAAAAGGTTGACTAAACTATTACGTATAAACTAATACAAGAAAAAAATGTTGACTTAGAAAGAATGTTGACAAAAAAACCATTTCTAAACTCAAGCATAATAATCTACCCTGAAATCTTAAACTTTAGAGTCAATTTTTTGATAATTTATCAACCAAAGTATTGAGTTCCCTGTAAACACAGTCAAAAGAAGTGACCTAATCTACTTTCACACCTTTTCCCCTTTCTATAATGTTTTTTATTCATAGAGCATAAATATGTAAATATATATGTAAAAATTGAAATAAGCCTATTTACAATACTAATAAAACTTCATTTCAACCAAATACTCCAATAGACTTTAAGTTCTTATAATGTTTGACTTTAACACATGACATGTACTAAGTGCAAGCACATGAAGAAAGTGTTTCTTGTACAACCCACGACATAATAAAACAATATGGTACAAATTAAAAAAAGAGTCAAAATGCTTTTATCCACTGGACCAAATGCACTTTTCATGATAGATTTAATGTATCTATTAATGATACATTGTTGAAACATGGACTTATATATATAGTTATATATTAAATGATGCGTGTGTGCGTGTGTTATGCTAATTTTTTTTAATGTGGTGCATGAATATTGAGTGGTCACTACATCCACGGGAAAATTCAGGTAGATCAACCCAAAAGGATCTACTTGTTGGTCAAACTAGCAGGGCCTAACCGCAAGGGCATCGAGGAGATTTGACCCCGTGACCTCCCGATTGGTAAAGTACTTGGCAACGAGAACTCAACCAACTGGGCTATTACTTGGGGCTTGAAAGCAATTGTCATTTTTATTTTATTTTTTGTAATTCAGCACCTGCAAGGGATTTGAACAAGTGCCCTATTACATGGTGTGTCTTAACAGTGCACCTTTGACCGTTAATCCAAAGCCCCATGGACTGCTATGTTAAATGTTATAGTTATGCACAACACATGTTATGCTCTCTCTCTCTCTCTCTCTCTCTCTCTCTCTCTCTCTCTCTCTCTCTCTTCTATATATATATATAATATATATATATATATATATATATATATATATATAATATATATATAGTGTTATGTTAAATACTTATAGAACTATGTTTATGTTATAAACAATATATGTAGAACAATAAGATAGTCTAGATGTGATGTTATAACTTTATAATAGTTATTTATATTTATAGTTTATATTATATTATATAGTTATGAACTATAGTTAAATAAATTTTGTTACATGCTATGTTATATCTATAGAGAGTGTTACATATGTTATGTTAAATAACACTTTATGTTTTGTTAAATAGTTATAGAACTATTTTATGTTATAAATAATATATATAGAATATATAACTAGATGTGATGTTGTTGTTGTTGTTGTTGTTTTTTTTTTTTTTTTAACAGGTCGGAAAGCATATCATAAATTAGTTGTCAAACTAGCAATGAGGACAACTATCTCTGGATGCGAACTATAGATGTAGATTGACTCATCACCGTTAATCAAGGAAAACCACACCAACTGGTGGTCCGTAAAGGGGCATACTTTCACTCCTGCCAGATGGTTCTAGGTTTTGGGTTGTTAACATGTTTCTTTACATCTAAGGAAAACAAGCTCTTAGCGAAATAAACACACTTTTAGGACATACTCCAGGCCCATAAATATGATGTTATAACTTAATAATAATTAAATATATAAAATTATATTTATAATTATATAGTTATGAACTATATATATATATATGTGTGTGTGTGTGTGTTATGTTAAATAGTTATAGAACTAACTTATGTTATAAATAATATATATATAACTATAATATAATATAGTGTGATGTTTATAATTTTATAATAGTTAAATATAAATAATTATATTTATAATTAAATAGATATGAAATATAATTATAGTCGGTAACATGCTAGGTTTTATATGTGTTAAATAACTTTATTATTATGAATTAAATAGTTATAGAATTATGTTATGTTGTAACATGTTTTATATATATATATATATATATATACAATTACTTTTAGATTTTTAACTTTAAATTAATATTTTTTTTTAAAACTAACCATATATATTTATTATTAAAAAATATCTAAAATATAAATTAATTTTAATTTAAAATATATTAAAAATTCTTATTTGATAAATAAAAGTTTATTACGAACAACCATATACATCATGTCAATCTCAAACTCTTAATTTATTTATTTTTAGTTGTAGTTTTGTTGTTCTCTGTTTTGGAGTGTTAGAAATTTAAAATGCATTTTAAATAACCAAAAAAAAATGAAAATTTATTTCACAATATTCCTAAAGAAAAACTTTAAAACCCAAAAAAATTAGAAAATAAAATTTTTACCATTGAAAATTAGAAAATGTGCATTTAATAAACAAAACAAACTACTATTAAGTAAGAAAAAAGAATTTAAACCTGAATTATAATTCTTTTTGTGGTTTCAAAGTCTTTTCTAGGTTGGTTTTTGTGGTTTTTTAAGTTGTTTTGAAGAGTGTTTTTATGGTTTTTTATGATTTTCTAAGTTGGTTTTGGGGTTTTCCAAGTTGACTTGAAGTGTTTTTTTTTATGGTTTTTGTGGTTTTCATGGATTTTTTATGGTAAGTTTTTTTTTTAGCAAAAAAAAGACAAAAATGATAGAATACCTACCTTCGTTTGAGCCTCGGAGCCTCTGAGACATTGGCGAGGTTGGTTGAAACGCTTCATGCTCCACTTGCTCGATTGAGCTTCAATACTCTCAATCGAGGTCTAAATTGTTCCACGGTCTATGCAAATGGCAGACGCAAGCCACGGGTGGGCAATTTAATAGGAAAAAACGACTCAACCAAGCCTTAGGGTTTTTTGTCACACAAAATGTCTAGTCACCACGACAATGGCTCAGATCAGGGGTTGTCACACTGATCCTCAATCGTTCTGTTTGAGTTGTCTCCCAATAACAGACTAACGGGGGTAGACCCTATGGAAATAGAATAGGAGAAAATCAGTTTGAAAACGACCAATCTGAAAGACACAGCTAAGAAACCAATACTTGTTTAGATTACGCAGGATTTTGAAGGATTCAATTTGATTTGAGGAAAATGATACTAGTGTCTTGTGACGTCAACTATCTTGCGAAGGAAATAAAATCCAAATAATGGATGGGAAATTCTTGTTGAATGATTTGACTACCTTATATGTGTAAATGCAAAACTTAAAGCTATGTGAAATGCAAGGACCTGGTTAATTTTAATTAAATGTTTGTTTTAAGTTTGATCCATTGTTGACCAAGTTTATGCTTGGAAGTAAAATTTTAATGTGCAAATACTAGCTTAGTATGTAAATGCAAAGTGAAATGATGTGATGGCGAAAAGAGTGCCTAAAATATGAGTTATTTATGAAATATGTCATGAGTGTTTTTTAACTTGAGGATCAAAAAAATGATCTTAATGTGAAAATAAATACGTATACTAGCGATGTAAAATATAAACTCTACACAAGTAATTACTGAAAACACAAATATGAAACCAACGTAAAATGTTGGAAATAAAACACTTTATATTCATTAATCCATTTGTATGAGGTACTCAGTCAAAGATCATTAGATGCATAAGTAAAATTATATTAATCATTCCAGAATAAGCCTGTAAAAACAAATGTACTTCAGAAATTAAACTAAGTGTTTAAACCCAGATCGCAAAGTCTGAAATATCAGTTATAGTAATCTGTTATTAAAACAAGTGAAAATTCGTACAATTTATTTTAAACCAGAGTTGTTATAACCATTTAAAATTCAATTTTTTCTGTGTAATAGCAAAAACTTCAAATGACAAACTGATAATTAATAATTCAAAAAATTTATGAGTTTAACTATTTCCGATCTACTGATGCATTTGATCTAAAAAATCAGAAATAAATTACTAAAAAAGATAGTGAAATACTATTCAGAAATTTGTCAATTAGCATGCAACAGTGTTTGAAAATAATTATATTTCTGAAATGTACTGCAAATAAAGACTGCAAACTGATTTTGCTACTAAACTTTAGTTAACTAAAATTCTATGCCAATATAGTCTTGCTTTCAATTAGATCAATGAAATGAGGCAAGGGTTTAGAGGATGTGCACCAATCAACGTTTAGGGGCTTGAAGATACTTGGAGACAGGCTACCCAAATCACTGAATATCTTCAAATCGAAATGTCAATCTCAGAAATTTTTTTGAGAATTAAAAAAAAAAAAATTGTTGAAATTTTTGGGAATTTTATCGGAAAAATTAGTGAAAAAATTAGCGAAAGAGGTTGCAAGGATAAAAAGCTTGAGGGTCGAGAAAGGGAGAGAGGAGGAGAAAAGGAGGCCAAGAACAGGCTGAGAAGGAAAGAAGAGGGAGAAATGGAAACAGGGGAGTCGAGAAGGGGAAGGTCGTAAAGGAGGAAAGGAGGTCAAGGAGTAAGGGAGGAAAGGCAAGGAAGGAGGGAGGTTGAGAAAGGAGAGAGGAGGAGAAAAGGAGGATGAGAACAATCCGAGAAGGAAAGAAGAGGGAGTAGGGGGCTGGAGATGGCCAGCACAGGACCTCAAGGCCCTAAAAAAAATTGTTTGTGACCTTTCTGAAATTTCTCTTCAACCTGCAAACAAAATGGAGATCACATCTTGCTCTCGAGAGCCTAGATCTGTCTCCAAAATCCACAAAAATCGTCTGCAATCTTCATATTTGTTCCTACACAAGCAAAAAATATAAAACCCCAAAACATGTATATACAAAAATATGAAATACCCAAAACCTCAAAAAATTAAAAAATTTGAAATTTACAAATCTACAATAATATTCTACAAATCCAGTAGATTTGTAGATCAAAGCCTTCTAATAGCCAAATATAAACAATTTTGCACAAATTTATAAATAAACTGGAATTTTTAAAGAGGCACAAGCCCAAGAGAAACCTTGCAAATAAAAATATTTTGTAAGATGACTTCAGACATTAAAAATAGTAGGCTCTTTAGATTCTGTAATCTGAGAGTTAGTTGACCCAGCTGACCACTTCTCCAAACGCTCAAATCCTAAATGATAACTTCTACACTTAGATTTGATTGTTAGAATAATATATATTCAAAATAATCATAAGATCATCAAGAAATAGAAATCTCTGTTAGTTCTATCAAATCAAAATGAAATTTTAAAAAACCCAGAAATATGTGCAAGATACCTATGCACAGATCAATCCTCAAATGTTATTATCTCGCAAATACAAATAAAAGCAACAGAGTATTAAAAGCAATATTACTACATAAATCTGAAAGAAGAACACCACAATCTGAAACCCCAAAGTATTTGTGTTTTATTCACCGTAAAAAAGTTACAAGAGCTTTCTCATAGCAAGTACACGATTCAAAGTTCGAATCCTAATAATGGAGATAGACCTCTAATTTATAGATAATTTCTTCAATAGCTAGATGGTTTGATCCCCATTAAAGCAATCTTAACTGTTGATGAAGATCAAGTGATCTTTTAATCGTCATCGTTGAAATAAAGTTACTTTTTGAAGAAATTCAAATTTCACTTTTAATTTCATTTTAATTAACTCAAAAATTATTAGTTTCAGCTAATTGCCTCAAAAAAATGACTTTGACTTAACTACTAAGGCCTAAGGGTCCAAAAATCTTGAAATTTTGTGTATTCCCTTGGTCAGGGACCTCAAAAAATTAAAGACTTTAAAACCCATGAATTTTAAATGTTGAAGAATTTAATTTTTCCTAGAACCTAAATTAATTAAATTTTTGGCTTTAGTGTTTTAATATATTTTAGCCAGAAAATTTAATTAATTGACTTATGAAAAGATTATTAATTTTTCCAACCATCTAATATTTTAGCATTATAGTTAAAATATTATTTATATAAAATATTACATTTCTAACCCATGAACGGGGAACACCCCTTCGTTATAGACCCTCAACAATTACTTATTTCTGCAACACAAAATATGATCTTGTAGACTAAGTGGTTTGTAATAAAATAATCTAACCAAATAGCTAAAATTATTCCTAAATCACTTTACAAAGACTCAATAAATAACACTAGAATTTATTTAAGATCCTGACGGCAAAATCCACCCTAGCTTTGGGGTGAGGTTGGAGGGAAAATTTTTCCCAATCATCCATGTTTAGAAACACACATGAATCAGTGAGACAAGAAACCTCCTAGGATGGAAATCATCATTAAATAAATAAATTTACCTAAGTTGTTACATACATTTGTCTTGCTATGATCATTTCCATTACAAAATGTAGAATGAGTTGACAAAACTCTAGTGTACATATAGCTTATAATGATGAATTTGTGGATCATCTGAGTGCTCAGACATGATGGAAATCCATGCGCGAAAAAATGTACAACTATGGGGTAGTTGACATGGAGTGGTCAACAGGGCTTAATTGAGCCATAATGCTTGATTGGACATTAGAGTTCGATTGAGCCCTATATCTCGATCAAGGATTTGTTTTTAACCCTCAATCGAACTATTTTTTTAGCGCTTGAGAAATTCAATAAAGCGCTTAAATTGATCAATTGAGCCATCTTTTTTTCCACCTAAATATGCTCTCTCTTGCCAAAAAGTGTAACCCAACTCCATGCTATCACCCATCACTAAACCACTTTATCAAGAAACCAAGTGCTTAATGCTAATGAAAACCATCTTTTTCTGAAGCTAATAATGAGTTGTCATAGATAAGATGGTTGAATGGGTGGTCAATTGACTTAAATTGAACTAGCATTAACAAAGAAGACCTTTTTGGCACATTTTACACATGGCTGCCAAGTCCCATCCCATGAGGAGGGTAGAATCCAACTGCGATGCAGAGTCATAATTAGTGAAACATACTCCACTTGTGAAATACCAATTTGTCACCCACTATCTATCACAACAATGAGTAGTCAAAAGAAAATTGTGTGGCCTAACTTATTTCCATTAACAGCAAGGTCAAGTTTTTTGGGCATAAATAGATCCATTTGAAATCCAAAACTCAAAGCATTTCAACTGAGAGGGTTTAGCCTAAGGAATTGTAATTTTTATATTGTGGAGAGCATCCTTCCTAACATATTTTGTAAAAGACCAGTTATACTCCAAGGGATTGCAATGTTTATACTATGTAGAATATCTTTCTAAACATATTTGGTAAAGGAATAGTTAACACAAAAAATTTTCCACAAATTCATTTACTTCCTTAAAAAGAATGCACTAGCCAGAGCGTATCCAATTCCTCTTTTGACGATTGTAATAGGTTAGGATCTTGTTAGCTAGAGCTAGCTAGAGAAAGATCCTAGTTCTACAAGGATTTTTTAACTTCCAGACCAGTCTCCACCACTAGATTCTCTCTCAACATATTCTTCCTCTATTTTTGTAGTGAGCACACTTGATATTTACATTTGTTTTAAGGTTTTGAATTTTTTGTAATTTTTTAAATGTACTTCTTCTAAGGCCATTAGACAAAAATTATGGTGCAACAACCAAGAGACCCCTGAACAAAGAAATGCCCCCTTCATTGTTTCCCCAAATTTCACTAAAAAAGGGACATGGGGAAACGTCTACCATTGAATTTCCTCGTCTTGGGACCATGGGAAGCATGGGGATGTGCCTCCCATTATGTCCTACCATGTAACACTGCTTTTCAAAGTGAATGTGTACTTAGAGATATATTTGTGAATTATCACTGAAAAACCATGCAATCTATGCAATGGTGTTTGTTCTTTCAAGGAAAAAAGAACAAACTGAAGCTAGATCAAAGTGAATATCTGGTTAGAGAGACATACTTGTGAATCATTACAAAAAAAAACTATGCAATTTGTGCAATGTTTTTTATTCTATCAAGGAATAAGTATGCTTTGAAAGAGATTATCACCTTCTCTTAATTAACCCATGTTTCATCATCTCTCATATCAATCTTCAATTGCCAAGAGGGGATATGCAAGGACACAATCTCATCTCATTTACATATAGGAGTTAACCATTATCCATTTTATTGACTTCTTGTTTATGGTTCCATGGTGGTGAGGTGGGACAACAAAGGAATCCTTGGGTAGAATTTGCAATGACTCCTAGAATCTCCTTAATCACAATCAACACACCATTATCCTTGGTAGATGTGTGTTCAATTGCACCCTAAAAATATACCAGATAAATGCAAAAAAAAAGTATCAAATGAAACTTTGTAAAATGACCAACAACTATTTAAATAGAACAATGGATAGGAATATTACCTTAAAACCCTTCTACCAAGGTACCATTGGTTGCAAAGGTTCATCATTAAGAATGTGCTTTATATTTGCAACAATATCTCTTGGATTGTAGTTAGGTAGAAAAGAGCTCCAACCAATGCCAATTCTTTCACTTCCATTCACAAGCACCATTGGAATAATTGGTACATACATGCACCACGGACAATACCAATAAAAACCTATGTTTACAAAATGACCAAACTCGATCAAGCAAAGAGGAATTATTTTAATATAACATAAACAAGTGATGCACAAGGCTCTCGAAGGTTATACAGAATTTCGAAACCTCGCAATTCTCCTTCTTCGGTACATGCCTATCAACTCCTAAAATATGGACATGAACACTACTTTACACATAAAAATTACATAGCACCAATATGATTCTTAACTCCTAATGCAAACCAAGCTAAACTATTTACCATATTGGTTCAACTTTTTGGCCATCTTTGTTCAAGTAGTCCAACAGTACATCACCTCCCTTTGGAAACAAGAAACGTGTTATTGGTGACAGACATGTGAAGACATATCGAGCGCTCGCATGATCTTATCCACCCTATCAAAAATGAAATGAATATCAGTAGATATGCATCATTTAGATATACATAGAAACACTAGAGATAAAGATCATTAAGATTTAAGAAGCAGCGTGAACCCCACAAATTTCTCATCTGGGCTCTGGTACCAAATTGGCCCAGTGGAGCAAGAAGGTTAATGTTATTTCTTCCAAAAAAATCTTCTACCATTCCCATAATTTTGTTGGCAAGACTCTGCTCACCATGGTGGTAAGCAGAATGCTTTGATGTTGGAAGTTTGACAACTAATTATGTAAATTTGGGTAAAATGTATTAATTATTTAGTTTTATACCGAAACATCAGTTATGTAACTGAGGAGGCTCATATAAAACTGATGAATGCCTGAACTATTGTATGGAGAACCATTTATTGATTGAATAGAGATTCCAATCCCTTGCCCCGTGGATGTTTCCTTGAAACCCTGTCAAAGTTTTACCACGTAAATCCTGTGTTGTTACTTGTGTGTGTGCATTCAGTTTTCTAATCAGTTGCATTATTTCTTGGTTAATCTATAATTATATATGCCTTCTTTCTTGATTGATTAGTAACTCATTGAACTACAAATGGTATCAGAGCTTGTTGAGTTAAGCCTTTTGGAGACAAATGCATGCCAGTTGAGTTGAGTGAAATGCACGTGAAAGAAAAGGCTACATAAGAGCTTGTGTGGTCATTTTTTGGAGGCAATTGCAGATTATTGAAGGGCTACGTGCTGGTAAGAAGAAGCCAGAGCCGCAACACTGCATGTCATTGTTGGTTTGGTCCATTTGCTGGTTTACGGTTGAGAAGGAGCCCTACGCTGCCACTACCAGTTTGCGTGAAGCCCTCTGCCAACGTGTTTTTTTTCTAAAGAGCTGCGTGTTGCGGGTTATCACTTAACCCTTTGCGTGCCTGTTGAAGTGCGTGTTGCCAGGAAGTCCCTCTGTGTGTATTCTCTACGTGAGGAGGGGAGGCCGTGAAGACCAGAGCCACTGCTCTCTATGTGAAGACAAAACTCTCTGCCTCCCTGCGTGAGAACCCTATGTCATTGACCACGCTGCCACAGTGGTCTCTACATATGCGTGGAGAAGTCTCTGCATGCATAGAGCTGCGGTGAAGGAGCCTGCATGATGCCAAAGGTGTTGTGAGAGCATAGCCTTGACCTCTGCATGCTAGAGGGCAACACTTACGTGGTGAAGGACCCTGAGTGGTGTTGCCAGAGCAGAGCCTGCATGTTGCTGGAGGCCTGGCTTGCTTGTTGCCAGAGGAATTCGATCAGCAGATATGGATCCGAGTAATTTTGTTTCAATTTGAGAGAAATTTTTTTGCAGAAATTTGTTCAAATTTGGAGGAAAGAAAATCAAAGGTTTTTTCATTAAAATTGAAGGAAAGAAAAACAAGGGATTTTCATTAATTTGAAGGAAAAATCTGTTGAAGGGTTGTTTTTTTGTTTGAAAAAAGGGGAATTATTTTTTTTAATACAAAAAAGATTTTTGAAGAAAGGGAAACAAAAAAAAATATAAACCCTAGTTGAAAGACTGAAACCTAGGAGAAAGAAATGGCCAAGATGTCGAATGCAAAATTCGAGGTGGAGAAATTTACCAACAAGAGCAACTTTGCTCTTTGGAAATTGAAAGTTAGGGATTTGCTGGTGCAACAAGGGTTGCACAAGGCATTGGATGGGGCAACTAAGAAACCTGCAACCATGATTGATTCGAACTGGGAGGACTTGGATGCTCGAGCTCTCAGTACCATCAGGTTATGCCTGGCAGATGAAATTCTCTTCGACATTGTTGAAAAGAGTACAAATTCAGGTTTATGGGAAAAACTGGAAAAACTATATATGACAAAGTCGTTAACCAATAGAATTTATCTAAAAAGACAATTGTGCAGTCTTCGAATGAAGGAAGGTTCAAAAGTTGCAGAACAATTGAATGTTTTTAATACACTTATATGCCAATTAACAGATATGGAAGTTGAAATTCAAGAAGAAGACAAAGCTATAACCTTGTTGTGTTCTTTGCCCGAATCATGGGACCACTTCGTAACTTCAATCAGCTTGAGCACCACTGATTCTTTGAAATTTGAATTAGTTGTGGGAGCTCTCTTGTCTGAAGAAGTACGAAGGAAATCCAGTACTGAAACAGTTGCATCAGAAGCCATGAAAGCTAGAGGATGGTCAAAGGAAAAAGAGAAAAAACAAGGGGTCTTCCATATCTAAATCGAAGGGAAAGAAGTGTAAGGCAAAATGTTGGCATTGCAATAAAATTGGACACCTGAAGAAAGATTGTTGGAAACGAAAAGAATCTAATAACCGGAAGAAGGAAGCAAATCAGGTCAATTAAGGTATGGTAGACGAAGTTTTATCTGCTGAAGAATTATGTATGATAGATGAAACTCCACCTGAATGTAATGTCTCTCAGGGTTTAGAAAGCTGGTGTTAAACTCTGGTGCTTCTCATCACATGTGTCCACACAGAAATTGGTTTACTTCGTATGAAAATGTAAAAGGTAGTTCTGTGTTTATGGGTAATAATGTATCATGTCAGACTGTTGGGATGGGAAATATTAGGATTAAAATGTATGATAACACAGTTAAAACATTAATTTGTGTTAGACATGTACCTGATTTGAAGAAAAAATTGATTTCTTTGGGAGTGTTGGATTCGGATGGTTATAAGTTTACAGGTCAGAATGATGTGTTGAAAGTCTTTAAAGGCACCCTAGTTGTTATGAAAGCAGAAAAAGTCGGAAATCTTTATAGACTCAAAGGAAGTACTCAGGTCAGTGAAGCAACGGTTGCGTCAAAAAAAGAAGAAGCAGGTACTCATCTATGGCATCAACGATTCGGTCCCATGAGCGAAAAAGGTCTTCAGATACTAATGAAACATAAATCTCTTCTCGATCTTTGAAGCTAGATTTTTGTAAACATTGTGTGTATGGGAAACAGTGTAAACATAAATTTAAAACTGGAAATCATGATAGTAAAGATATTTTAGACAATATTCATTCTGACCTATGGGGACCATCTCCTGTTGTATCATATGGAGGTGCTCTATATTTTTTAACTTTTATCGATGATTTCTCCCGTAAAGTTTGAGTCTTTATGCTAAAAAAGGACGTTGATGTATTCAATGTCTTTAAACAATTTAAAGCAATAGTAGATAAAAGAACAGGCAAATCAATTAAATGTTTAAGAACTGACAATGGTGGTGAATTCACTTCAATAGAATTTGAACAATATTGTAAGGATGAAGGAATTATTAGACACAAAACTGTTGTTTATACTCCTCAGCAAAATGGTGTCGTTGAACGTATGAATCAAACTCTTATGGAAAGATCCAAAAGCACGATCAGCAATGATAACTTGCAAAAGGAGTTGTGGGAAAAAGCAGTATCCACTACTTGTTATTTAGTTAACAGATCACCTTCAATAGCAATTAATTGTAAAATTCCTAAAGAGGTTTGGACAGGTTAGTCTTGTGATTATTCACATTTAAGGATATTTGGTTGTGATGCTTATTCTCTTATTCCTAAAAATCAGCTTTTAAAATTAAATCCAAAATCAAAATGTTATGTCTTTGTTGGGTATGACTATGTAGTGAAAGGATACAGGTCGTGGGTTCCTACATCACGGAAGATAGTCATTAGTAGAGATGTAACATTTGATGAATTTTCTCTTTTAAAATCAAATGTTGAAAGAATTGAACAGGAACAAATATCGCCAAATTAACAAGTTTAGTTGGAGGCTAGACATTTCGGTGACAGTCAACGGGAAGTAGAGACTTCTGGAGAAAAAGGTGTTGAAGATACAAAGGAAGTTGTTGAAGTTTCTGAACCAGTTCAGCAACCAGTCACTCTAAGAAGGTTTACTAGGGAAAGAAAAACTCCCAAAAGGTATGAAGATTTTGCTTCATCTTTTACTTTGATACTGAAGATGGGGAACCTTCTTGTTATTAGGAAGCAGTAGATGATACAAATAGCAAAAAATGGAAAACGGCTATGGAAGAAGAAATGGCTTCCTTAGCCAAGAACAATACCTGGGATCTTGTAGAACTTCCTCAAGGGAGAAGTGGTGTTGGATGCAAGTGGGTCTTCAAACTGAAACGGAAAGTTGATGGAAGTATCGAAAGGTATAAGGCGAGACGGGTAGCAAAAGGGTATCGACTTTCATGAGATCTTTTCACCAGTTGTAAAACTTGTTTCTATCCGTACTGTACTGGAACTAACTGCATTACTTAACCTTGAGTTAGAACAGTTAGATGTTAAAACATATTTTCTACATGGTGATTTGAATGAAGAGATATATATGGAACAACCAGAAGGTTTTGTACAAGGTCGCAGCAGAAGATTAGTTTGCAAACTCAGAAAATCATTGTATGGTCTGAGTCGGTCTCGCTGACAATGGTACAAGAAGTTTGATTCCTTCATGGTGAGCCATAACTTTATAAGAAGTGAGTATGATCATTGTGTATACTTCAAGAGTTTCAATGGCATATTCATTATCTTAGCTTTGTATGTTGACAATATTCTTATTGCAAGCAAAAGCATGAAAGAGATCAACAGGTTAAAGACTCAGCTCTCTAGGACGTTTGATATGAAGGATCTTGGAGCAACAAAACATATCTTGGGCATGGAGATACACAGAGACAGGAAAAATGGTAAGCTTTGGTTATCACAATAGAAGTATATGAAGAAAGTACTTGAAAAGTTCTGTATGAACAATGTGAAACCTGTTAATGTTCCATTAGCTTCCCATTTTAAGCTTTCTTCGATTTTGAGTCCTAGAATTGATGAAGAAAAGCAGTATATGTCTCATGTACCATATGAAAATGTTGTAGGAAACTTTATGTATGCGATGGTATCTACAAGACCTGACATTTCACATGCAGTTGGAGTTGTCAGCAGGTTCATGGGAAATCCAGGTGAAAAAATTTGACGAGCAGTGAAATGGGTGTTTCGATATCTAAGAGGCACAAGTGGCCATTGCATCATCTTTAGTGGTAGTGAAGGATTAGTCTATGGATATGTAGATGACGACTATGCAAGTGATTTGGACAAAACAAAATCTACTACAGGTTATGTCTTTACTCTTGTAGGTGGAGCAATTAGTTGGATGTCAATGCTTTAAGAAACAGTTGCATTGTCCACTACCGAAGCAAAATATATAGTTGCTTCAGATGCTAGTGAAGAAGCAATCTGGTTAAAGGGTCTGCTTGATGAGATTGGAAGGACGCAGGAGAAAGTGAATGTTTAGCTTCTCTTGGCTTGCAAAAAAGATTATGAATGGACATGGGCAAGGGATTAGGAAAATTGTTGTCAAGGTGGAGTTTGTTGGAAGTTTGACAACTAATTATGTAAATTTAGGTAAAATGTATTAATTATTAACAAGTTAATTTTATGCAGGAACATCAGTTATGTAACTGAGAAGGCTCATATAAAACTGATGAATGCCTGAACTGTTGTATGGAGAATCATTTATTGATTGAATAGAGATTCCAATCCCTTGCCACGTGGATGTTTCCTTGACACCCTATCAAGGTTTTACCACGTAAATCCTGTGTTGTTACTTGTGTGTGTGCATTCAGTTTTCCAGTCAGTTACATTCTTTCTTGGTTAATCTATAATTGTATATGTCTTCTTTCATAATTGATTAGTAACTCAATGAACTACATCTGATGTTAGAAAATTATATATTACAGAGCAATGGAACACATAAAATATTGCAAAAATATAAACACAGAAAATACATAAAACAAGATAAACACAGATATGTGTGGTTCACCCAGTTTGGGCTACGTCCACCCCGAACAGCCAGTCCTTTCTTTTTACTATCCAGCAAAATGAAAAGACACAACCTACAACAGATCCATTGTAATATCCTCTGTTTTCTCTCACAGTCTCACCTATCTGTTTCTCACTCTGAGAATACACATCTATTTCACAGCTTCAATACAATACCCTCATACAAAGAGAGGGGTTGCCTTCCAGGGCAAAAAACCCTAAACTAGACATAAATTCTACCGTCAGATTATCTGCTTAATGAATGGCCCAGATTGACTAGAAATTGCCATACTTTTACAAGGCAATTTTACATCTATTTTTAGTCGAGGGGAATAGCCCCCCCGGACCCCCGCAGGTAGGGGTGTACAATCTTCTTGGGGTATACATCCGGCTGAAACAAAAACCTCTAAATAATCATGCTCCACACCCAACAATCTCCCACTTGGAGAATGATTGTAGCAACTCCATCGCTACTTCATTTGTTGGACA
>APFE031089420.1:109901-125107 GCA_000404065.3 Pinus taeda | reverse complement strand
TACCCAATTCATCCATAAACCTTTGTAACCAAATCATTTCTTTACTAGCCTCTGTAGCAGCAACATACTCTGCTTCTGTTGTTGAAAGTGTAACAACACTTCGGATTTTTGAAACCCAACTGACAGTTTTTCCACCTACAATAAATACATATCCTATAGTGTTTCTCATATTATCTCTGTCACCTGCCATATCTGCATCAACATATCCCTGTAGAGAAATGTTTCAACCACCAAAGCATAATTCTTGATTTGTGGTACCTCTCAAATATCTGAGAATCCATTTCACTACCATCCAATGTTCTTTTCCTGGATTTTTCATGTACCTGCCTTACAACTCCCACTGCATATGCAATATCAGGCCTTGTGCAAACCATTGCATACATTAAGCTTCCAACTGTTGATGCATATGGAAATTTAGACATAATCCATGTCTTCATAGATCTCCTTACTAAGTTTGAAATGGCTAGCAAAAAGTGTACTTACTGGTTTTGCATTGTGCATAATAAATCTTTTCAACACTTTTTGTATGTGCTCATTCTGAGACATGTTAATTTGTGATTTTTCTTGTCTCTAGTTATTCTCATACCAAGGATTTGTTTTGCAGTTCTCAAATCCTTCCTTGCAAATGAATTTGTCAATTTTCTTTTGAGCACCTTCATTCCCCACATGTTAGACCCTGCAACAAGCATGCCATCTACATACAATAACAATATAATATAGCTGCCATCATTTTGCTTTTTCAGATAAACACAGTGATCAGAGTGACATCTAGTATAACCTTGTTTAGACATAAACTTATCAAATTTTAGATACCACTGCCTTGGAGTCTGTTTTAAGCCATACAAGCTCTTTTTCAACCAACACACTAGTTTCTCCTTCCCTTTTACCTCATATCCTTATGGCTGCTGCATATATATCTCTTCCTCCAAATCCCCATGGAGAAAGGTTGTCTTTACATCTAACTGCTCAAGTTGCAAATCTTCAACTGCTACTAGACTTTAAATAGTTCTGATTGAAATCATTTTAACAACTGGAGAAAATATTTCATCAAAATCAATACCTTTCTTCTGTGCAAACCCTTTCACCACAAGTCTAGCTTTGTACCTCTGTTTATTAGATAAACAGCACTATTTACAGTATCTGCCCAAAATTGTAAAAGCAATCCTGCATGCAATCTCATGCACCTTGGACGCTCCATGATTGTTTTGTTCATCCTTTCTGACACACCATTTTCTTGTGGTGTTCTTGGAACTGTCTTTTCTCTATGAATTCCATGCTCTGAACAGTACCTATCAAACTCTTTGCTACAATATTCACCTCCATTGTCTGATCTGAGACACTTCAATTTCTTTCATGTTTCAATCTCAACCAAAGCTTTCCATTTCTTGAAAGTATCAAATACATTAGATTTATTCTGAATACATTAAATCCTAGTTTTTCTAGTTGCATCATCAATAAAAGTAACATAATAACGAGAGCCACCGAGAGATGATACCTAAGCAGATCCCCATACATCTATATACACAAGCTCTATTTTTTTGCTCTTCTTTTCTTTCCCAACTCTAAGAAATCTAACTTTCTTCTGTTTTCCATAAATGCAATTCTCACAGAAGTCCAAATCAACATTCTTCAAACCTGGCAACAAATTCCTTGAGTGAAGAATCTTCATGCCCTTCTCATTCATGTGTCCGAGCCTATGATGCCATAATGTTGCATCTGCTCCTTTGGAAGTTAAAACATTAATAGAGTTAGAAATACCATTGCATAAATACAATGTACCAACCTTTTCGCCATTTTCTATTACCAAGGCTCCTTTGGTGACCTTTCAAGCTTTATCTGTGAAAGTTGTCACACAACCTTTACCGCCTAACTGCCATGTTGAAATCAGATTTTTCTTCAAATCTAGAATATGCCTTACCTCCTTTAGTAGCCATGGTTTCCATTCTACTGTTTTACAAAAACCTTACCCATTCCAACAATTTTATAGGGTTTATCATCACCCAAACAGACTTGTCCAAAATTTCCTTGAACATAGTCATGAAAATATTTTTTATCAGGTGTGGCATGGAATAAGGCCCCTGAATCTACCACCCAGGAATCAATAATATTTTCGAAAGAAAGAATCAAAGCATCTTGTAACACCTCACCTGTCACATTTGCTTCATGATTGTTTTCTTGTTGTGCATCTCCTTATTTTCCCTTCCGAGATCTAGTCTTTCTTTAGGTGTCCTTTCTTTCCACATTTCTAGCACATTATCCCCGATCTGAACTTGGATATGTCTTTCCTTGATTTACTGCGATATCCTAAGCTCTTTCCTCTTTCCATTCTTCTTCCTCTAGACTCTGCACTCAAAGCATTATCCGATGTCTCACTAGAGCTTTTCCATTGCATTTTCTCACTAAGGATAGCACCGACAACATCATCAAACTTTAAAGTACTAGATCCAGAAACAAAATTACTAATGGCTATTACTAAACCATTCCAACTTTCTGGCAATTAGCACAAGAATAACATAGCTCTAACTTCATCATCAAAGTTTACCCTTACAGAACTTAACTGACTTGTAACTGTATTAAAATCATTTAAATGCTCTGCAACAGATCCACCTTTTGGCATCTTCATATTAAATAACCATTTCATAAGAAATACTTTGTTTGAGGCCGAGGGTTTTTCATATAGTTTCACGAATGCTTGAATCAAACCCTTTGTCGTTGTTTCCTTCGAAATGTTGAAGGTGACCAACGCTGCGAGGCACAACTGTACTGTTCTGAATGCCTTTCTATCGAGAATGTTCCATTCTACATCGTTCATAGCCGTCGGCTTCTTTGCTTTTCCGCTCAATGGTAGGTACATATCTTTCTAATACAAATAATCTTCCATCTGCATCTTCCACAGCGGGAAGTTTTGGCCGTTAAATTTCTCAACCCTAAACTTACCATCTTCCACTATTGCTCCCACTCGAACCAAAGACTCTTCTCTCCTGCGAGTCTGTCAACCAAATAGACCTTCGGCTCTGATACCAGTTGTTAGAAAATTATATATTACAAAGAAATGGAACACATAAAATATTGCAGAAATATAAACACGGAAAATGCATAAAACAAGAGAGACACAAATATACGTAGTTCACCCAGTTTGGGCTATGTCCACCTCGAATAGTCAGTGTTTTTTTATTATTATCCAACAAAATGAAGAAACACAACCTACAGCAGATCCGCTGTAATATCTTATGTTTTCTCTCACAATCTCACCTATCTATTTCTCGCTTTGAGAATACACATCTATTCCACAGTCTCAATACAATACCCTCATACAAAGAGAGGGGTTGTCTTCTAGGGCAAAAAACCCTAAACTAAACATAAATTCTACCGTCAGATCATCCGCCTAATGAACGGTATAGATTGACTATAAATTACTCTACTTTTACAAAGCAATTTTACATCTGTTAACGCCCCCGAAACCCCCACCGGGGGACTGCTGGCCCCCGAACCCCCGCGAATAGGGGTGTACAATCTTCTTGTGGTATACATCCGGCTGAAACAAAGACCTATAAATAATTATGCTCCACACCCAAAATTTGAGACATAACCTCATAATTAAGCAACCTGTTGAAAAGGGTAACATTCTTTTTTCAAATTCTTAGAGTGAAATATAAGACATGAAGTACAAAAATATTGTGTGGTAAGCGGAGGCAACCTTTGCCTCTATGACAAAATTTCTCTGGAAAGAACAAAAGAATTTTTTCTTTGCCCTAGTTTCAATTCATTGACCACGGATGGGATGGATCTTTGCAAGTCAGCCATGGAACATAGGATTAGTTCCTTGTTTACAAAGTTCTTTCTGGCTTCTATTTTCTTCTTGTTGAAGGCTAACTCAATCGCAGCTCCATCTTCCTCATTAATCCACATGAAGTCCTTTTTATGCTTGGCCAAATTTTTGAAATATTGATGAATGGAGAAACATAAAATCATCTGATCCTCACAAAAGCCCGAGCTGGGATAAGTATACGAAGAGTAAAGAATCTAGCATTACTTTATAGTCCAGCCTGATGTTGATCCACCCAAAGATTCTCTCCATGATTCAGACTCAGGCATGGTGTAAAAGGACAATACCTTCCATCCTTATGAGTTGCTTTCATAAAAATAAATGAAGGCGGGGCTTCATGCTCCTTTGGAGTGAAATAAAATACATCTTCGTACAGTTAAGGAGTTGCACCTTATTTTAATGGAATTGTACACTTAGTAAGAACAGGGGCTATGATGAAAACAATTACCTTGATAATAGGATTCAAAGAGAAATGAAGGAATTTTAAGTAAAGATGGCCAGAAAGAATATATGAAATTGATCAGCAATCCTTTGATGTGGGAACCATCATGATCCTACAAGAAACAAAGGATAACAATCAGTTTAATTGATCATATCCTACAAACTTACATAGAGATGGCCAGAAAAAGTATATGAAGTTGATCAGCAGTCCCTTTGATGTGCGAACCATCATGATCCTACAGGAAACAAAAGATAACAATCAATTTCCAATTAATCATATCCTACAAACTTACATAGAAACTACACATTTATCAGCATACATTATGTACATGATCTATCATAATCATAATATGGACATATCCCATTTGTCTCATATTAACAGCTTTTTCTTTAGAAGAAAAGAAGAAACCAGAGCTATATAAAAAGAGAAAAATCACTCTCAAAAAAGTACAAAACAAACTTCCATTGGCTCTAATATATAGTTTGATGTCCATACTTTTTATAACCATTTAAAAATCATAACTATTATTTAAATATTGGGCTTGCCGGTTAATTAATTAAGGAATGTTCAGAACACAAAGATCCATTTTCGCTGTGGTCTGCCTCAACTGTATTGCATGAGCATCAAAGGGATAAACCCGGGTAGAAGTCCTGGGCACACTTTTACACATCAAAAGACAAAACAAACATTATGCATTTTATAATCAATGAGAGAAGCAATTGTTGTTCTTCAAATTCAGGTATTCCACAACACATATCAATGATTACTTACAACTGGATCATCGCATTGATTATTACAGAGACTGTAAACATTTATTGTTGTGGATGAATCAAATGTATTGTTCTGGCCATTTATAAGTAACATGGAAGTTCTAGAGTAAACCACCAGGAATGATCTACTACCTGGAACCAAAGTCAAGAAATACATGAAACTCTTTTAGCAGAGCCCAAAACTGCCTAAGTCATAAAAGCATAGAATTGTATTCTAAAGTGTTGGAAGCATAGAATTGTATTCTTAAGTGCTGGAATAGGCGGCTGAGAATGTCCAGTAGACTCAATTGAATGCCAATTACAGAAATTACCAGCTTCAACTTCCAGAAATTAATCTAATTTATAAGCAAGAACGCTTGAACATACATATGACATAACTGACCTCATTATCAAAACCACCGCAATCTAGGACATCTTATTTCTAAAGCTTAAACTTAGATAGTTAATAAGAAGAGTATATTTCCTAAAAACCGGACCTATGTGCTGTACAACCATGTTTTATACAAGGAAAATGACCATTTTTCACCAAACCTCATTTTCACCTTACAACTCAATATTTCACAAGCACCGGTATTAATGTGTGTGCCAAAGAATTTTTATGTCTGACATAATAACCACTTAATTTAGGGTGCATATAACTAACCACCATAACACGGAAACAAAATTAACAGAAAATAAACCAAAACAAAGTTCAGTGAAAAATCCTTACTGTGAATTTTAAGGGGAGAGATCTGGAAACTCTGAATCTGTCATCTCCTTGCCAGAAGGAACCTTGAAGTCGACTATTCTTTTTGCAAGAACCCAATACCAATTTTATGGGAGAGATCTGGAAACTCTGAATCTGTCATCTCCTTGCCAGAAAGAACCTTGAAGTTGACTATTCTTTTTGCAAGAACCCAAAAGAAAACCCTGTGTGGAAAAGGATCAAAAATCAGAGCAATGTCTTGCAAGAACCCAAAAGAAAACCTTGTGTTGAAAAAGTGCAAGAATCAGAGAGTTGTCTTGTGGGTACGCTGTGAAAATCCCAGACGAAATGTTAAATAGCAGTGTCCCATACCACTGCTCTGAAATCGTAAAACCCTGGACAGTTGAATAGTAGAAAATTAAAATAGGTCACAGCCTCCCATTGAGCCTCAAAGAACGGTAGATGGCTATCTGAAAACAACACCTGTAACAAGGAGCTCAATTCGTGGCTCCTACCGTGGATTTCAATAAACAGTTAAGAGTGTAAATACTGCAACTAGTAAGGCACTGGGGCTTTAACTACGGAGTATAGTCTCTTGTCGCACTACCAAGAGGGTTCACTCCGTGGCCATATATGACGTGTCACAATGTTTTTCCATTATCAAAATTTCAATTTTGAGTTAAAATACAAAAATTTAAAATCTAAAAATAAATAAATATATAAAATATTTAAATAATATTGGTTCATACAAAAATTTAATTGAATCTCTTTTGACTCATGTTAGATACGTATTTAAGATAGATCTATATTGATATTCAATCACTTGGATTTCACATTTGGCTATCTTCTATTTCATTATCAGTTCCAAAACAGATAACCAAGACATCTACTATCCCTTATATTCAACTATCATAGATAGAAAACCCTATCATAGAGAAAAGCCCTAAAAAAGCTATACACAATTTCTCTAACATCTCTCAGTGATAACGCAACAACCAAAAGCAATTAATTTGAATTCAACGACAAAAGATTATTGAATGTCTTAACAATGGATATCACAGTAATGAGTGGCAATGAAAGAGATTTTCTAGAAGAAACGTTTTAGGATAAAACTAGCATAGATCTATTTTAAGTATGGATTTAACATGCGTCAAGAGGGATCAAATTTCTTCACTTCAACTTTTTTTTTGAGTGCAAAATACAATATGTGATTTCTCATTGTTTAAATTGTATTTTTAAATGCTATATAGAATATATATAGGACCCAATAAACATTTTAACTATAAAAACTTATTTTTTCATAATATATAAATTTTTTTAATAATATTTATATATTATATATATATAATTGACATTAAAATATTTTACATAACATTAAAATAATTTATATATAACATGTACAAAGAAACATGTTATGAGAGCAAATTAGTTAACATAGATTTTAAATAGTTTATTGAAATTTCCTATTGAAATATTTTTGAAAAGTGTAAGGTTTAAACATCTTAGTCATACTTTTTTTTTTACTTTTAATTACTTTAGAGCATATTCTTTTTATTATTATAGTGAATATTATTTTTCTATTTAGAACACGTGTACTGGACGAACTTGCAAATGATGGACTTGCAAATAGAGAAACTTATACATCTCCTCATACTGAGTTGAAAAATGAACATCTTAACTTAATAAACCTCTTGATTCAATTATAGTCAATGTACTTGAAACTACTTTGTATAAAAAAAAAACAAAAACTATAAAAATTTACTACCACAATTGGAAAATAAATTATTGACTTTTGAAAATTGATCTCCAACCTTATTGCTCCATAGAAAGTATCAATAATACTCCTATATATCACAAGATCATTGGTGAAAAGTAAATGTGTGATGCGAATGTTATTGGTGATCAACGCACCTTGAATTAGATTTGTATGGTTGGATTTAGATATTGCACGAATGGGACCTTTTTCTATAACAAAAAACAAATAAGGAAGCAATGGCCCTTAGTGGGCTTAAAGAAATCCAAGCTTGCACCATTGATTATGACAGCAAAAGAGGAAAACATCACATAAATCATATAATTGATAGTTGGTAAGCCAAAACCCACCTTATTGCTCCATAGAAGGTGTCAATAATATTCTTATATGTCACAAGCTTAACCTCATTACAAAAGTAGAAAATGAGCACATCATTGATGAAAAGTAAATGTTTGATGAGAATGTTATTGTTGATCAACACGCCTTGAATTAGATCGGTATGGTTGGATTTAGATATTTGCACGAATGGGGCCTTTTCCTATAAGAAAAAACAAATAAGGAAGCAATGGGCAACCTTGAGGGAGGCCTTTCGTGGGCTTAATGAAATCTAAGCCGGTACCATTGATTATGACAGCAAAAGATGGAGGCCTTTGGTGAGCCTGTACTATCTAAGCCTGTACTATTGATTATGAGAGTAAAAAAGGAAGACATCCCACAACTTATTATCTAATTGATAGTTGATAAGTAAAAATCTATTTGTAGATGTAGTAATTTTAAATACATCTATGAGATTTAGTAAGTCTTTGAGTAAGTTTTTGAGTAGAGATTATTTGGAATTTTTCCTAATTATGTCTATAAAGATGTTTATTTTGGAATGAAGTTTTTATAACTTTAATTAAATTATTAATAATTATTAAGTGTTTTTAGTAATAGGGTAGTAATTTTTTTGGATGTGGTTCACGAAGAGATCTGATCACTATGTTCACGAAGACAATTATATCCATCAAAATATTGTTCTGGGAAGCTCCACCTTAAGGGGACTCAACCGCTATGTCCATGAAAACATTGTTCTAGGAAGATCCATCTTTAGAGGACTCTAAAGATCTGATCCCACTATGTCCATGAAAACATTGTTATGGGAAAATCCACCTTAAGGGGACTGGACCATTATGTCCATGAAAACATTATTCTGGGAAGATCCAACTTAAGGGGACTCTAGAGATCTAATAGTTATGTCCATGAAGACATTATGTTCGTGAAAACATTGTTATGGGAAGATCCACCTTAAGGGATCACTTCTTGTTGGGTCATTAATGGAACCTAATCATTAGAGCATCAACAAAAATTGACCCTATGACCTTTCAATAGCTAAGGAAAATTGACCCCATGACCTCTCAATAGTGAAGTGTTTTAATGGCGGGAACTTGACTATTTGAGCTAACCCTGGGCCAAATATTTTTACTAGCAGTTACAAATCAATGGTTGAGATTTATCTCCAAAATAGTTATACACTTTATGTCCTTTCAATTAATTGATTAGATTTTAAAAAATAAATTAAAAAGTCTCATGAAAAAGCATTATACGGGAGGAGTTTGGTTTTTTGAGCATGTGATATTGATAGACCATAATATGGGTTTATGGTAGTGTAACAAAGTTTATTTGTAAGTTAAAAAGATACAAAGTAAACAGTAAGATGAATCTCCATAATTAAAAATGTAATGTTTTACATGTTTTCATAAATGTATTATATACTTCAGTCATATATATTAATTATTTTTAATAATAATAATAATAATAATACACAGTGCTAATTTAATTAAATTTTATGAATTTTTTAATTGAAAATATCATAAAAATAATATTTATTATTTTTTAATTGATTACTTATTGATATTTATAATTATTTTATTTATATAACTTTGATAATGGATTAATCATCAAAATGTATTAAATCCTTATATTCATTTAAAATTCAAATAATATAAATTTAAAAATAAAAGGAAAATAAATGTAATTAAAAATAAAAAAATAAAATAAAAAGTCACGAAGGAAAGCTATCGATCCAAGGCTTGACAATGCTAGCCTATCTAACAAATTTAGCAAGGCTTCTTGCTTCCTGAATCCTAAAGTACTTCTTTGTTGAATATTCAACTAACAATTTTCTTTATTTTCCAAACTAGTTTGTAAAAAATTTAAAATAATTTTTCTGATCTTAAAGCACTTCTTTATTGAATATCCAACAAAAAGAACACGTCTGTCTAAATTTCTGATCCTAAAGCACTTTTTTGTTGAATGTCTAACAGAATGGGCATCCTTAAACCGATTGCAGATTCCTTGAATATTCAGGTATCTAATGGACACGGCGCGGTCAATTTTTTGGCCGCATCATGTCCATAGGATTCCCGAATATTTGGGGAATCTGCAATCTACTTAAACTCACGGGAAAAGAACACATATGTCCTTGGTTTACCTTTTCTTGCGCCCACTCTTCTAGCCTTATGATACGAGGTGCAAACCTGCAAACATAATCTTGAGCCCTCCTTCCCTTGCTAGAAAGCCCTTCTATTTTCTCCACATTCCATTTTTTAATCCTGAATTCCAAAATGTCAGCATAGTCCTCTGTTTTCAGAGATAAAAAGCATCATTGTATTATATTGAGACAATATAAAAACATAGGGATATACAAAAAGTGGCTCATGAAGCAGCTATGGAAACCGCGAGGGCAGATACATCTTCATAAGTCTATAAAAAAACAATTATACGGCATCAAAACTTGATCAAGACACATAGTACTGAATGACAGAACAGAACAAACAAAAAACATTAAATGAACATCAGCAGAAGTTAAACCAAAAAACCAATCAGAAATATAAACCATATAGTCCTCTGTTGTGATCTCTGAGCAGCAGATGAATAGTACTGAAACAGATAATCATCCGATTCCTGCCCATCATACATCAAATGTGCAGACATGGTTATCTTTTTCCCCATCATATCTTCCTGGGCTAACATTGTGGTGTCAGGATCAATCTCAGACAACTTGTTCACTATCTTAATGTATGCAGTCTCATTTCCACATAGTTGCGACAATTCAGATGGCCATATCCTATAGCACATCTGGCAGTGTTGCCATGTGATATGAATGCTGCTCTCTCCTGGAAAGATGTGTATATGAAGATAAGATACGGATTATTCTCTGTGCGTGGATCCTATACAAGCCAAAAGTTGAAGTCAAAAAATCTTGAACTTTTGTCGATTGCAGTATCTCATGTTACGGTCAGGAAAGGTCAATTCTTTAAAATCTGCAATGCACATAAGGATGTGTATCAGATAAGCATGTGTATCAGAAGAAGACTACGATATCTTATTAAAAAAAATATTTTACACAAAGTTTGTAGTGTATATTATAAGAAAATTTAGTTAAAAAATTATTTAATTTTTTTTGGGTTTTTTTAATGATTTTGGTGATTTTTTATGGTTAAGATCTCTGGGCCAACATGTCGTGGAAACAAATTGAGAAAAATCAGAAATTTTTTATTACAAACAAATTCAAAATTAAAAGTGCGGTTTCTTATGCTATCTTGTTAAGTGAAACAGGGGTTGCGCCTATTGAAGCAATTGTTATGGTGAGAGTCATAAGATATTTAAAAAAAATTGAGCAAATGGAAGAGGACATATGGCCTAAGGTTGTCTTTAATGACATATTGTGCAAAAGAAAGAAGACTTGGATGCATCAAAATAACAAATGGTTTAGTAAATGGGGTATTTGCTTGAACACCCGTATCATAAACAAACAACAAAGAGATAAAAAAATTTGTTATAGATAAATTCCACAAGAGTATTTGGGATAAGGAGTTAAGCATAAACAAAAAAAAGTACTATATTGAAGTGTGTAATTTCACTCGTAATCATCAACAAAAAGCATAAATAGAAGTACAAGGAGCTAAGGAGAAAGAAAACGTACTATATTGATGTAATCCCGCTCATAATCATCAACAAAAAGCATAAATAGAGGCCAATATTTCTTTGAAGAGCCAAAATTCTTATTGCTTAGTTAAGTACTAATTTTCATCAACTCAGTTGCAAAATAGGGCGCTGGAAAACGCCAAAAGAAGCCCAGGAAGAAAGGGTATGTATTTTTTGTTCTTCCCGAAAAGTGAAAACATAAAAGCATTTCATTTTAGAGTGTGAGGCCTAAAAAGACAATAGAGAAAGTTGTGCATATATTCTGCCAACTAGCTCTTGGGATAATCTATTTAGCAAGAGACTCTTATGATAATCTATTTAACAAGGAGATTGTCCAAAAATTAAGAGTGTGTAAAGTTTCACATAAAAAGAACTAAATACATCAATCAATTGAAAAACAATTTAATCCATAAAATATATTTAATCTCATAAACTTTAAAATAATCTTTTTCTTTTTATATTAACCACGCAAAAAATTAAACCTAAAATCAATTTTTTTTTAAATTCTATACAATTCCAAAACATTTTCAAAATTTGCAATGGAAATAAAAATGACTCATGAAGAGTGGATTTAGTCCAAAAGTTGCTGCCAACGTACACAGTAAATGTAATAAATTATTTTGACTATAGGTTTCTAGTATTGAGTATCGTCCGTTACCATTCCAGACCCAATGAAATACTCTCTCGTTTTTGCAACCTGTCTCATGTCCACTCGGCCACTCAGGTAAAGATATTTATTTAGAAGATCACCATGTCTATTCTCCTCGGCTGTCCACATGCGGGCCCACGTTGCCCAAGGTGTGGGACTGGAATCTGTCACATCTTTTACAGTATCCAAGTGTGAAATATATAAAAAAGGGAAACTCCTATTTCATAGATCATAGAAAAGTAAATGCTGCTTGATATGTCAAGCATTTAACTCTTGCTCTCTTTCCAGGCTGCTATTTCCATTCGCGTGCTGTTACTCAGACGACCAGAGCTAAATACCTGTCAAACAGCATTTACTTTTCTATGGTCTACGAAATAGGAAAAGCCTATTAAAAAGTCATCTGATAATTCACGTGACCGCTCGTGCAACTCTTTAAGGCAGACGACCAGAGCTAAATACCTGTCAAACAGCATTTACTTTTCTATGGTCTACGAAATAGGAAAAGCCTATTAAAAAGTCATCTGATAATTCACGTGACCACTCCTGCAACTCTTTAAGTTCGTCAATGAATGCTTCAGAAGAAGAATCAGGCCAGAAGTCTTGTGGCTGCCAACACTTTTCGACGGCCTTTAGATGAATCAATATATTGTTCTCTGCCCAGCTCTCCAGCGAATTAAAGATCTCGAGCTTCTCAGCTGCCATAGAATAGCTCACCCGAACTTCACGTTGTTGGAGATGGATTTTGGTGCTTCTAGCTTCTCCGAAAATTGAAACAAAATATTTCAAAAATCGTAAATAACTACTTTGTTAATGGATAGGCTCTCTTCGTAGTGAAAACAAAAATAAACAGATAATTAAAAGTTAATAATCAAATAACAAAAATAAAATAAGTTTGATTTATTTTAATTTAAATTAATCAAGAGTAAATTAGATCAATTTTTTTTTTTTTTAATTTAAATATATATATATATATTGGAAAATTTTAATCTTTCTAAATACCTAATAAATTTAATTTTTCACTATTTAATACATTTAAAATTAAAATAAATTTAAACTCATATGAAAAAAAATTAATAATAATAATAATAAAAAACTTACAAAATACAATACAATGCTTACAAGGCCTTCCAGAACAGTGTTGCAATACAGTGCTTACAAGGCCTTCCAGAACAGTGTTGCACTCATGGAGACCTCGTGTGGTCTAGCAGCCTTCGCGCCATGAAAGAACAACAGGGGCAACCAACAGGTAGTGGAGGCCCATATTCTAAAGCACAACAAGCAGCAAACGCCATCTCTTCCAAAAACACAAAGACTAAGAAGACAAGAACCAGAAAGTATTTCCCCTCAAGTTGAGGAGCAGTGTAATGGAAGAAAGCTTAGCCTATGTTTATAACATATATAGGCCAAAAATCCAAGGCTAAATCATATCTATCAATGTTTAGAGTTTAAACGATCAAATATTTCAATCCAGTCACCATTTTGTCATGGCTCCATCATTTCAAACTTATCGCATCATAGCCCATACCTCACATAGAAATAGAAATTTATGTGTATAAAATTAAATTTGGGAGCTGGGAGCTGGTCTGAAACGCTCCAAAATTGCTGGGAGCTTCAACAAGTATTTTGGAGTTTTTTTGGGAGCTTCACTGTAACCAACTTTTTAAGTTTTAGGAGCTTCACTGCAATGAATAAGTGCAAACTTAGGTGTATTTGACACTGCCAGCTTGGGTGCTGAGTAAACTGAACTGTGCAAAGGGAAAGGTATGCAGCTGGGTTTAGATCTGGATATGGCTCTGGAACTAAGAGAAACAACCAGTTTATGGAAAGCCCTTCTATCCAAATGAAGATGAGGCGCCTGGCCAATCGAGATCTTTGTCATTGGAAAGCTATTCATTCTCCTTGTATCCGCCCATGGCTGATAGAAATAAAAGCATTTAGGAAGATCACTGGCCACTTGTAAAACCATCATTATCACCCAAGTTGAATGGACAAAAGATGGAATACTAAAGAAAAAATAGTTGAAATTATGAAATATAAAATTTTAAAAAAAATAATTTTTAATTTAATTTTCATGTTTATTTAAATATAAAATATATATATAACTTGGAAATTCATAATTTTATGATACAACTCCTTAAAATAACATTGGTTTTAAAGTCTATTGTTTTAATATATATATATATTTTTTAAAATGGGAGGGGCTAGTTCCTTTTAGAAGTATTATGGGCCCTTTTTTTTTTTTACATATCAGAACTAGGCTAACAACCGTCACATCCTTAATTAATCGCCATCTCCATGGATCTGAATACGCTGCAGCATGTGCAAACCAACTGCCCCGACCATTACAACATGCACTCACGTGCTTTTCATATATATATATATGAAATATTGGTGAGGTTACATCAAGGGCGAAGAATTGAACCAATAACTTAACATATAGTATTACATGAAATCACTTAATAACGGAGCAATAACAACATTTTTTCAGATTTGAAAGTTTTACATATTTCTTTATTCCTAAAAAAATTTGTTAACAAATTATTAATAGATTAATATTTAATATTTTAGTACGGTTTCAAAATTCAATCTTTCACATATTTCTTTACAAAATGAAATTTAATTAACAAATTTAAACAAAAATAAAATTAATTTTTTTTTTATTTTTTAATATATTTAATTTCCTATATTATAGTATTATCACTCGCTGGACAAAACTTCTAGTCTTACCAAAGACTCATTCCGGCGTACCGGTGTACTGAAACTTGTACAACAAAAAAGTTAACTCCACGTTCAATCTTATAAAAAAATAAATAATAAGGTAAAGTATATTATATAATAAAGTAAATAATGATCATTCAAGAGTCAAACAACGTCGTTGACCAGACCTCACGTACAAACTAAAATAGGAATAGCGAGGCGATGTTGATTAAATTTGTTATCGATTTAAACTAAAAATAGACGCCGCTTAGACTTTATTGTCAAAGTGCAATTCAATGTAGGATTTTGTTTTTGTTTTCTAAATTGCGTAGATTTTGTATAATGATAAATTAAGTTGTGAATTTACCTAATTTAAATGTATTTAATTCATTTATATTTCTAGAAAAACGTTTTAGAT